>MJUU01002486.1:56475-79428 GCA_002080025.1 Modiolus philippinarum | reverse complement strand
ATGAAAAGTTATGAACTGTGTATTCCCGAGTTCATACCGGAATATATATCTACATGTTTATATTAGTAGTCCATACGGGTACCTCGAGCTCCGTCCAAGTTTACGCATAAATCTTTTTCTCTCTTTTTTTATCTCCCTCATTCAAAGTTATGCCCTTAGCTGAGTTTGGCTTTCTATTTAGACCCTTTTGATTATTTGTTCTCTATCAACGTTTGTACACCTTTCGATTTCTGAATTTCCAATGTTTTATTTTCATGTCCACTGATGAGACATAATTTGTCGAAATGACCATATGCAGAAATTAAATTTACAGTTACTTCGGTATTTTGGTTTTTTGTTGTACCATCTTATGTAAATGTGAATATTTCGAACTGCTTATCTTGTTTTATATTGCCTTTTGGCATTGATCAGGTGTTCGAATTTCTTCATTGTATAAGATAGTGGATGATATTGTACGAGGAACATGAAAGCTGACTCTCTTCAGCATTGATAACTCAAGCATGTGGGCTGAACAATGGATTAAGGCGTGCAAACAACATCAAGGACATTTGTAGAGAATTAAAGAACCAAAACTAACAGGACTTCAAAGTGAAATGAGATAATTAAGCGAAGTTGCGAAGGAATATAAAAAAAAATGAAATAGCATTATAATAAATATAATATTTTTTTTGTAACGTACAATATTATTGGCCTAAGGTCATGAAAACAAAGAATGTAACCCTTGACGACGACTAACCTGACTTATTTAATCAGGGAGTAACAATCACGTGACTAATGTTGGATGCAGTAAACCATTTGACAGAGAAAACGGGATCGCTTAATTCTGCATTATAATTTGTATTTAACTCTGTTTCGAGGAAATTGTATTTAATCCAAATAAGGCTACGGAATACGGTTTACTTATAGATGTTAGAAAACATAGTTTCCCTCCCTGAATATTTTGTAATGATCCAAATTCTTTAAGAAATGTAACTCCAAAATTAATTGTCACCCCTGAAAATATAGTTCAATATGTGCATAAAATGATGTTTGCTACAGAGATAACGTCGATTTAAATGCATCAAGTTTGAATTATAAATGATATAAGTAGTTCATCCACGCATATGGCTCTCTTTTACTCTCGCCTAGCACTAAGTAATGACATTTTAGCTATCGACTTGTCGCGTGCAACGATTTTGACTTTGAGCGCACAATTTCTCACATAATGCATGCATGCATAGCAAAAGGTTCTTCCCCATGTCGACGCACCTGAGATTACCGCTTAATCTTTGCTTCTGGGCATTGATCACGTGTTGGAATTTCTTCATTGTATAGAATAGTGGATAATCTTAATCAGAATTGATAACCTCAGAGTGAGCTAAACAACAGATTAAGATCTGAAGAGAACTTAAGGCATTTCTATAGAAATGCAAGAACTTAAACTAACATTATGTCAAGCTGAAATTTTACATTTAAGAAAACAACGAGTGGCTTTAGCCCCCTAGCTGTAAGCTACTGCCATTACGTCCGCTAACCGTTAGCTTTGCTCATTTTAATCTTTTCTTCTGAAACCATAGTCAGTGGCGAAATCGACCATACATACAAGATGATTCTTTACAAAGTTGCCCATTTCGTTGTAATTGTTCAAAAACATCGCCGTCAGCAGAGAACTTAGTTTAACATCAGGGGTAGGGTTATTGGAATGTGCAATTTTGATTTACTGCAATTAATTACACATTTTTTATGTAATTGGAAATAATATGTAATTCGCAAAAATTACAATTACCTGTAATTGTAATTCAATTAATTACTTACTAAAAATGGCGTAGTCGGGCTATATATTTTATACACGTTATAGCCTTATACCATGAGGCATATATACCATAAATATGAATGGCAAACGTTTGAACCATGGGAAAATAGAATCCACTATTCTTCAGCTGGTAGTATCCATTTCCATGAAAGGTGCTGACCTCGAAAGAAATCCTGGATACAGAAATTTGACTTAAGACTCAAGATTCAATGACTTAAGAATGCACAATTTCCCGTCTATGTCTTCACCTGCACACCAATCACCTCCATCTAGTATGCCTTTACATATCTCTGTGGTGGTCTTTTCAATAGATGGATTAGACTGATGGATAAAAATTAAATTTGAAAAACGACCCATAATAGATACGCCATAAGACAAATTTGATAACTGATTTAAAAATGTAGATTTTTTAATCATGTATTTGTAGACTTTTTGTCTCATGTGCGTTTACTCCATATTCTATCATTGTTAAGACTGGAGTTTGTCTCTTCCGTAATGTTGAGTCCGTAAAAAAATCCACGTTATAGAGATGCATGCTTTCTATACATTCCGGATATGGTGTCTTGGTTCTTGAGAGAAATGCTCATATGGCTACACTATCAAACTTTCAAATTTTGGCATTTTTTTGTAATTTTCAACGTTATTCTGATTATTTTGTTAATAGTGTAAAAATCTCATTGTTGTATTATGCCAAGTTTTCTTGTAATTGACACGATGAGTTCCCTCTCGTGTTTTATATGTTATGGTTGTCTTCTGTGAGTTTTTTTTTTGTCGGGCAACGGATGACAGCAGTTGAACTTTGCCAGTTAATTAAGGATGGTCACTCCTCAGGTTTTTGAAACTGTCTCTGACTTTCGGAATTCTCGTATTTTATCCATTATGATGCATTGGAAAATTTTGCACACTGACTCCCAATTTTCTTTTCAAAATATGTTTGTTTACATCTTGAATAATCTTCTGACAAAATTTGATGAAATTCTTGTTATATCTTCATTGTATACCAAAGGTCGAATGCCTTAATGCAAAGTTAATGAAAAATCTAGAGGAGTTCGGTTTCCCGCCAAAATTTCAGGCACTTTAATCTCAGAAACGAGCACACGGACCTATCAATATTTTTTGCTTAAAATGATGTAAAATTGATGTTCCAATGAATAAGCATACTGATTTCAAATCCTTGACATTATGAATTTGAGGAGTGACCATCCTTAAGCAATAACAGTACATTACTTGAATACCCGAGGGCGTTAATCGTAGATTTGACGGTCAAAATGCAGTTTACAGGTGACGCGTAGCGAATATTTTGACCGTCACGTCAAGATTGACGCCCTCGGGTATTCAAATAATGTACTGTTATTGCGATTATAATGCAAATAAAAACCATTAATCGATTTCATGTTCTATTTTTAACTTGTGTATTTGTAATCATACAAGGAACCAGACTAAACAGGGGACCCACTCTGTCCCAGGTGTGAAGATGGTGGAATTGACGGTCAGTTCTGACCAATAAAAAATTTCGTTATATAAATGTTGCATTACAATTTATTTTATGTTTGTTGACAACCTCGCATTCATGACGTCAGGGGTATATGGATGTAGTTTTGCTGAACATTAAGCAATGACTTTTGCTCAAACCGGTGGACTTACTATAATGTATGAGCATAGCTCATTTCTGAAGGCCTGGTGACTTATGGTAACTTCAAGATGAAGAACAACAATAAAAGCGTTGTTCCATTACATGGTTTAATCAAATATTTGTCAAGATTATTTATTAATTTCAGACAAATATGTGTACAAGAGGACAAACATATATTACAAACAATGTACGTGATGAGAAGACAGACATATAAATAATAGTCACATAAATATGAAGATCAGATAGAACAAACATAATAGAAATAGAGAATTTGTCTCATATGCATTTACTCAATATCATTTCAGTGTTAATTCTAAATACAAATTTAATTGACTTCAAGCTTATCAATTTTTGACATCATTTTCTTTTTTTAATTACGTGCATGCTTTCCCCAACTTGTATTGCCTGTGCACTAACAGTAAGTATGCGGGAAACTAGCCATTTCATAAATGTTCCAAAACTATTCCTTGTACATGATTTTCGCGGTATAGGGTCTGTAAATCTCGTCAAATTTTGCATTTTTAACAGAAAAATATGACGTTTTCAGCAAACAATAAGGACGTCATAATCCCACAACGTCATATTTTGGCGGGAAGCATTTTCAAATTTGAATTTTATCATGATTTCTCGGTGTCACATGACGAGACTTACAGACCCTATAACAGAACGAAATATGATAGAGCAGTAGTAACACCACACGGAACAAAATATGGTAAATGCATTCCGTACATATGAAGAACCAAAATCAACTTGCTGTCATTTTGGACGCGTGATATTTAAACAGTGTCAACAGAAAACAAAACGCAATTATATTCTCAACTTTCTTTAGATGCTACTTTCTTCCAAAAATCTTTAGAAATTGCTCAAAAGTACACACTATATTGTTTATTGATATATTAAGCAGCTAATGATTCATAAACAACACAACAATAGCAATTAAAAATCATCAATAAGAATCATATTTTGATATTCTACCCCACTATCCAAAATTTCATATTACTTTATTAAAAATGAAGCAATGGTTATTTTTCTGCAACATAAGAATATGCCTATGTGCTTGAGGGTACTCTTGATCAGTTTAAGTGGTGTAATCAAATCATACCGACATATCCATATGTGACCTTATCTTCCAAGTAACATAAAAGTGGCTTAATTTGACTAACAGTGTAGAGATAAAAAATTTATGGCGTTTTGTGTGCTCGTTTTATGGAAACGTATATATGATTAGCACGAAATTTGCTAAGAGGAGTGTATACCTTCTTCATTCACCGTTATAAAAGTGTTAGGAGCAGTTTGCTTTTGCTTCATATACATATGTATACTAGAAAGTTTTGTCAAGCAAAAGTTCCTTAAAGGCTTAACTTATATTAAGAAAAAGACTGCGATATCTTTGGTAACATAAAATGTCTTAAATGAAAAGATTTCTGTTTATCTAGTTTTATCTTGCCTTCGGACATTGATCAGGTGTTGAAATTACTTCATGGTATAAAAAAGTTGATATTCTTTTATTAATAACATAAGAGCTTACTCTATTCACGAACAATAAGCTTAACATTTCCACGTTAAACTATAGTTTTTCACAAACATGTGGGTTGAACAAAATATGAAGACGTGCACAAAACCTCAGGCATTTGTATAGAAATGAAAGAACCAAAATTAACAGAACTTCAAGCTGAAATGAGAGAATTAAGAGAAGTCTTTTTGTATAGTTGTTACGAAGGAATACAAAAATATACACAAACATTAAAATTGATTTGTCTTTGTAACGCACAATATCATTGGCCTATGGTCATTTCAAAGCAAGAGCATATTTTTAGCACGCTTGATGACGATTAATACTGTCTGATATATATAGATTATACCACAAGTTCCCGTTCATTACCATATTTATCCAATAGAGATAGTAAAATTTTAAAATTTCAATTACGAAGCTTGCCGAGCTTTTTAAATTTTTACATTTAACTATCGACAGTGGATAAAATATGGTAATAATCGAAATTAAGTGGTGTAATCTTTTTTTCTCATGATAAATGATAAACACGGAGAATCGTAATCCGAATGGATTTGTCGGAAAATACCAATGGGCTTTATTCAACATATGTTGAATATGAACAGTCAGAACCAGTTCACGTATCAATAGGGCCTGTAAGTCTCGTACAATTTTTGAACTTCCGGGATCAAAAAATGTACCCGGAAATTACATTTTAAACAAAAATATATGACGTTTCAATCAAAAATTTGAACGTCATAATGCTCAGACGTCATGTTTTGGCGGGAAGAGGTTTTGAATTGCCTGTTTATCGTGGATTCTCGTGAGTCACATGACGAGACTTACAGACCATATAGAGAAAGAACTGTATATAATGCTTTTTTCTGCAGAGGCAACAGTGATTGCATCGGACTTGACTTGTTCAAAGCTACGATTTCTAACATGAAGGGTTAGGCATGTACAGCAAGGGATACTTACCTTCTCGATGAACCCTTATTTATTCCTTACGAAATACCAATAATCTCCAAATAAATACCGAAGCAACAACTACCAAAAATCATAAATCAAGAACACATGGCAATATGAGGATCACATGCAGACAGAGGACGTTAATTTCGAAGACGAAACAAATAGAACAAATAAAACATAGTACAAACGGCGCAAAAAATAAAGCACTTACAGTGTGAACCCTTAAAAACAGGAGTAACAACATATCTGAATGTTTTATTGAACAAAATACCTAATCCCTGGCTTGCGATGAATGGCGACTTTTTATTGGATGATAACCCGTCGGTACAAAATCCATGTACCCGTCTGGTCTTTAAGAATGTTGCTAGCACCAGTTACATGGAATCCCTTTGTGCAAACCTCACATATTATATGACATTATTAAGTAAAAAATCTGGCACCAAAAGCTTAATAACTTTAACAAATTACTAAACCAAAATCCAATCGCCTAAAAACAACAAAGTCTGAGGTTGGTACCTAAGGTACCATCCTCGACATGAAAAGTGGGGCATTTTCTGCATATTTATCATATTTGTTATATCGTGCAACACAGAAGACGTTGAAATTTCGTACAGATTTACTTCCACTGATATGATTTTTCGTTGGATTAAAAGGCAAAACCGGGGATAAATCCGTTACCTAACTTTCTAACCGTTCGGCTACGCCTCATGCTGCACAGAAGGGCTTCAGTGTGGTTCAATCTCAATGCCTACGGGTAGAAATATAGGTAACAGATAATATTACGAATCTGAATCTTATATTGTATTTCTAGGAAATCGAAGCTTTGTTAAGGTGTCTCAGTGGTATTATTCTGCCATTTTTGTGTAATACTTGTTCATTTAGGTTTCATTCATTAAGAAATTTCATCAAACAGTTATTTTAAATGCAAAGAGAATTTCAAAGTATTTAAGATTTTTATTTCTTATCTCTTCCATAACATTCCCAAAAGCTGGATTTACGGAAACACAGAAATTATACAAGGGAGATAATTTGATAAAAGATTTAAAATAGATATCGCTAAAAAATTAACATTCCCAATTTATCTCTCCTATTTCAACGATGACCCATAATTTTTATCTTTATATATAAACATTTCAAAAACATGCACAGTACGTACAAAATCTATAATATAGACTTTTCTATATTATAGATTTTGTACGTACTGTATCTATGCTCTCATATAATCATCTTCACTTTCATTTCTTTGGAAAATCCTGAATTTTTTTAATTCAAGTTTTTGCGGTAATTGCACGGTAAATCCAAATTTTATTTTACATTTTGAACAATAATACAATTATGTTTCTACACAGAAAATTTCACAAAATTCTATAAAAGGAAAATAATACCCTGCAGACACATTAATACAGATTGAAGAATAGACTTTATATAAAAGCATGACTAATAACGGGTCGGAGTCATTTCTGTATTGACATATTTCATTGAATGGAAAATACAAAAAACACGAACCAAGGCTGTTTCACAAAAAAATTAAACCAATTTTTAAGAAAATTTCACATCGGGTATCCCGGCCTGAAATCTACGGAACATATATTTTCGTGTATATGGAATAATTTTCTTTGATGCTATTATTAAATACGATGGAGCTCCGCACCATCATGTTCAAGAAAACAATACCTGGAACAACATGCTCCTTGTAATATGTGTGGAGAAAATGTAATTAATGGTGTTTTGTTTACCGTTGAATTACTTGTTGTGACAGAAAAGTGAGAAGGCATATTAAGGATAGTTAAATAATAAAAGGGAAAAAGCTGGAAAAATGAATTCAAAATTGTCGACAACTTTATTTACTATATTCCTGCTGGAAGCCATCTTGAGTTAAGTACTGATTTGCAGGATACCTATTTATGTAGGAGGCCATCTAAGGACCCCCACTGGCAGCCATCTTTTTTGTTCAAATTGGGAAGGTAGTTTCTTGGAAGAAGATCCTTGACTGTCTTTTCATTAGGGTTAAAATTATGTTTCACGCTCGCAGCGAGCTTAGACGAGGTCCGGACCTGCCGGATACCTGTTTTGTATGAAATAATCTAAGAACCATTGTAACTAAGTTTAATTCCAATTAGACCAGTAGTTTCTGAGAAGAGATTTTTCAATTTTAAAACTATATTCCCTGCTGACTGGTTGTTTTGAGAAGAGCTTTGAATGTCTTTTCCAAATAGTTCAATGTTAAAACAACTATCTTCCAAAATGGTGGCCACCTTAAGTGAGTATCGACCGGTCAGATACCTTTTTGGAAGGGGCTATCTAAGGACAATTATGACTAAATTTGATTCTAATTAGACTGGTAGTTTCTGAAAAGATATTATATCTTTGAAAGTCTTTTCCATAAGGTCCAATGTTAAATCTATTATACGCACTTGAGCCATATTGGACGAGGTACGGAGCTACCGGATACCTATTTGGAAGGGACCATCTTAAAACCAAGTTATTATGTTTGGCTATATTTGCACTGGTAGTTTCTGAGATCTTTGAATGCCTCTTCCATTGGATCCAATGTTAAAGCTATGTTCCCCACTGGCAGC
This sequence comes from Modiolus philippinarum, assembly GCA_002080025.1. Taxonomy (NCBI): domain Eukaryota; kingdom Metazoa; phylum Mollusca; class Bivalvia; order Mytilida; family Modiolidae; genus Modiolus; species Modiolus philippinarum. The sequence continues at coordinate 70,966 of MJUU01002486.1, read as the reverse complement.
CATCTTGGATGAGGTACAGCCTTGCCGGACATAATATTTAAGGGGACCATTCAAGGAAATTTATGACCAAGTTTGGTTCTGATTGGCCCGGTAGTTTCAGAGAAGTAGATCTTTGAAAGAAAAGTTGACTACGGACGTTTGACGGACGGAATAAAGATCACCCTGGCATAGCCAAGTGAGCAAAAAAGCATACGTGAAGTTACAAAGTTTCATAAAGAATTTTCAATTTGTACTCGATTCGGTTGCATGTACGCATGGATCAGCCTTTCCAAAATAACTTTCATTCCTTATAAGCATTGACGATAGTTCACGTTTTCTTTTCCGGATAATTTTATAATTTGTTGTGTATTAAAATATGTATAGCTAGTAGACTTATATAAATAACAAAATACGGAAGTTATTGTGATTTTAGTTTCTGCATATTCGCATTTTTTGGACAACTAATGTCTCTTCAGTGCAGATCAAATTAAAACGTTTGGAAACCCATATAACGAAATATTTGTAAAAGCTAATAGAGAACAAGTTACCAATAGGATCTAAAAAGGAAAGCCAAAATAATCTAAGGACAGAATCATGCATGAGGAAGATGCTCCAAAGGTTTTAACAAAATTTCCTCAAATTTAGATATTGCAAGTTTTGAAATAAAATCGGCTTTCGGGTCAGCGCCTAAGTACTGGCTACTGGGTTGGTGAATACTCTCGGGGACTAACAGTCCACCAGCAGTGGTATCGGCCCAGTGGTAACAAATAATAATACCGACGTTACTGTTAATTTAGTTTCTGCATATGAGTATTTCAAAAACTTATGCATCTTATGTATCTTCAGTGCAGATCAAATCAAAACGTTTGGAAATCCATATACTATTTATGTAAAAGCTGAAAGTGAACATATTGCCAATAGGATTTAAAAAAGGAAAGCCAAAATAATCTAAGGACAGAGCTGCTCCGAAGGTTTTAACAAAATTTCCTTATATTTAGATATTACAAGTTTTTAAATAAAATCGGTTACGGGTCAGCACCAAAGTACTGGCTACTGGGTTGGTGAATACCTTCGGGGACTAACAGTCCACCAGCAGTGGCATTGGCCCAGTGGTAACAAATTACAAAATACCGAAGTAACTGTGAGTTTAGTTTCTGCATATGCGCATTTCGAAAATTTATGTCTCTTCGGTGCAGATCAAATCAAAACACCGAAATATATGTGAAACAAATTACCAATAAGATCTAAAAAAAGAAAGCCAAAATGATCTAAGGACAGAGCTATGCATGAGGAAGATACTCCTTAGGTTTTAACAATCTAAGGACAGAGCTATGCATGAGGAAGATACTCCTAAGAACTTAACAATCTAAGGACAGAGCTATGCATGAGGAAGATGCTCCTTAGGTTTTAACAATCTAAGGACAGAGCTATGCATTAGGAAGATACCCCTTAGGTTTTAACAATCTAAGGACAGAGCTATGCATGAGAAAGATACTCTTTAGGTTTTAACAATCTAAGGACAGAGTTATGCATGAGGAAGATACTCCTTAGGTTTAAACGAAATTTCCTTATATTTAGATATTGCATTTAAATTTGTCATTAGTCGACGACTCATAAGAGACTTAAGGATATATGTTTGCATGTCATCTGTGAATATCGTTAACCAAATTCGGAATTGCATAGACGTCAACAAGTTAAGAGTTACAGCTTTTACGAAGTATCTAACTAAAACCTCATGAGGATAAATTACAAAGTGATTTTATATTTCTGAAGCTTCTTCATCAAATTTTCTTGAAATTAATAAATCATTCGTGTCACCATTATACTGCACAAGCTAAAGTAAAAATGAAATTTTACACAGAAAGAATTGATTGAAAAAAATACGTTTCTACTGACAATTGAATTTGAGCCTTTTACGGATACCACGGAGCTTTGTAAATTAAATTTAAGAACTTATAATGTCTAGTTAATTAACCACATGGTACAAACGCAGTTTTGTACGGAGAAAATGGATTTCCCAGACTTTGCAATCAACAAACACAATTTGATTGCATACTTTCTTTGTGTATTTATCAAGTATAGAAATTCGGTTTTCAAACTGTCTCTCGGGACTTACAAAAAAATCGGTTAAAAGAACTTTAGAACAACATCAAGGTTTATGTAAACACATGTATTTGATGGTGAGAACAGACATAAACTGGCGGATATATGATGCCATTTTTATGAGCGATAATCTCTAGATACCAAACCGAAAACGTAAGTTCAAAATATGTATGGACATAATGATCATAGATGAACTTATCAACAATTCTGAAACAAACATTTTTTCAAACTAAACATATGTGGTTTCAGGGGAAGTAATTCGGTCGGTCGGAGAATTAAATTTATTTTACCGTTACTATTCTCAATGGCGGATACGACAATTAATTAGGTGGAATTCCGTAAGAGGTGCTACATGCAACAATGTTGGTTTTTTAAGCACTGACAGAAATTAAGATTTGAAGTACAAGATCACAAAAGGGATTTATCCATCAGTTGGTGATGATACTGCAACTGAATATTATTTGACCATGCGGAAATAAGCAATTCAGGCTATGCTTTTTTTAAAAGAGAGTAAAAGGGACTTTTTGTTTTCTGCGTAGAAAGTGCTGACCTAAAAACCTATTTCATAATGAAACAAGCAAAATCCAAATTTTAGAAACTAGGGAGTATATCCCTCATGCGTAGCACTGTTTTATCTACTTTTTGCCTTTCATTTGAATGTTCTCTGTCAGTTTTCAAACATATTTCTGTTTATGGTCACCCAAATATTTCGATATGATCTGCAATGATGAGACATAAATTGTCGAAATGGTCGAATGCAGCAATTAGATTTACAGTGATTGGAGAAGCATTTGTTAACTACAATTATCTCCCTGTACCAAGCTAGCTGTATTTGTCAGAAAATGGTAATGATATGACAATGGAGGGATCCACGAATGTTTCTCATTTGGGGGAGTTTAATTATCGAAATATGACTGTTTCATAATTTCAAAATGAGAATGATAAAAGGTAACTGCACAATTACCAATAAGATCTAAAAAAAGAAAGCCAAAATGATCTAAGGACAGAGCTGTGTTTAAATTATGAGTAAAAGTTCAGTATATTAAAAAACAATCACTTGCATAATCATTCGAAACGACGTAAACGCTTTGTGCTATAGAAGTTAAAAAAAGATGAGTTAAGTGAAAAAAAAACAGGACCAAAACAACGGCAGTAGAATACCGAAGGAACAAAGGACAAGATAACATAAATCAAAGTCCAGAAACAAGGCAAAAGTAAGAACACCAGAAAAAAGTACTATTATACCTTTTCTGTAAAGAGGAATTACGACCAATACACCAAACCGATTGTAGTATTATAGCCCTTTCCAAAAAAGTGTTGTTATCTTTTCCTGGATTTGAACTCTCCTATCAAAAGGAGGTACAAACACTCTTTGTTTCCGGTTATTACTCGTACTGATGGCTAACAATACACAACTTATACCCTGAATACATTTAATTCTAACAAATTTAGTGTAGTGTCACAGTAAACAAGAGTAAAAAATGACATAGTAATCTAAATATGAACAGTTTTATGAACTGTGTTCAGGATGAACAACACTTACCATAAAAAATTCTGGAAAGTAAAATAATTTTGCGTAGTTAACAGAAAGTTGAGACGGGATTTAGGGACATTGAGATACATAAAGATTGAGACTCCTAGGTTAAGTGAATTTACTTTCGTGAGAAATAATACAATACCAAAATAACTGCTTTGTTTGCTGCAGAATGCCATTTCGGCAATTTATGTCCCTACAGTGCAGATCAAATCAGAACATTTAGAATATCATAACTTTTATTAGTAAAAAGGGTCATAGAGAAAAAAAAGCAGCTAGGATGTATGTAGAAAAAGTCAATGCAAATGACATTATGCACTGTTTCGCCATATAACAATAAGCCTTGTTGAATGATGTAAAAGATTAAACTTATGCTTTTTGTATTATTTCATTCAAGAGGACATGAAAACAAAAAGAGGTAACCCCTCTCTATTTCTAAAGCATTCACCAAACAATGGCACTCATCTAAAAGTTTCACATAACTTTAAAGTAAACTTTAAATCTAAAATACAAGTACAATTTAAGTGGGAATTGTTCTTTCTTTGCATTATAGAAATATAGTCTCAAACATTGTTTCCAGATTATTACATATATTTCTCACATCGAGATAGTTAAATTTTCACATTTTAAAGTTCCAACTTAATCAGCTTGATCCAACCAAAACCAAAATAAAATCTGTGATTTTGAAATATTGTCTTGTACAATCGATTGATGAACCCACCCACTTTACTGAACACTCGTCATCTCTGTTAGACTTGATTTTAACGAATAATGTTAATCGGCTTTTATTTTCCTGTGTTGGCCCCCCTCTTCTCGATTTAGTACGTTACCATTGCCCAGTATTTGGGTTTTTAAACTTTCCAAAAATTCAACCCAAAGCTTTCAAACGCAAAGTATGGATGTATAACCAGGCAGATTATGACGAGTTTAGACTTAAACTAAATCAAGTGGACTGGGATTCATTCTTCTTATCAGGAAATATCGATAATATTACTGATAACATTACTAATGTTATTATTACAACTGCCGAATCGGTTATCCCGAATAAAATTGTTACCATACGGAAGGGGGGTCCACGTTGGTTGACATCGAAAATACGTAATAAAATTAGAACCAAAAATAGGATTCACAGAAAGGCAAAAAAATCAAACCGTCCGTCAGATTGGGAAAAGTTTCGGAAAGCCAGGAACTCGGTCAATGGGTTGGTACGTAAAGCCAAAGACGATTATACCGGAAATTTAATGCGTAATTTATCAAATGAACACTATTCTAGTAGCAACTGGTGGCGAACGGTTAAACAATTATCAGGTATTTAAGGGGTTGAATCCGGTATTCCTCCTTTACTTAAAGATGATAATTTGATTTTCGATGATTTCGACAAAGCAAATGAATTTAATTCTTACTTTGCAGCTCAATCTCAAGTAAACGATGCTGGTAAAGAATTACCTAATTTTGTTCCTCTAAATGAAAATATAATTGAAAGCATTTCACTTAATACAAACGAAGTTGAGGATGTTCTGTCAATTTTAAACTCAACGAAGGCATCTGGTCCTGATCTTATTAGTCCTAGGTTATTGAAGGAAGCTGCTTGTGTCTTAAAATATCCTTTATGCAAGTTATTCAACTTATCCTTAAGTACAGGCATATATCCTACTAATTGGAAATTGGCAAATGTTACGCCTGTATTTAAAAGTAACAAGCCCAATGAGGTGAAAAATTACCGTCCTATTTCGTTGCTTTGTATCATTTCAAAGTGTATGGAGAGATGTATATATAAAGACGTTCACAATTTCCTATTACAGAATAATATTCTTACGAGGAATCAGTCTGGGTTTTCTAAAGGGGACTCTGCAGTAAATCAGTTGGTCGACATTACGAATGACTTTGGGAAAGCATTAGATAGTGGGAAGGAAATTAGAGTGATATTTTGTGATGTGAGTAAAGCCTTCGACAGAGTTTGGCATAAAGGACTTCTTTTTAAACTAAAACAGTTGGGCATTGTTGGAAATTTACTGAATTGGTTCGAAAATTATCTTGAAGGGAGGGTTCAAAGGGTAGTCTTGAATGGTTCAAATTCTGAGCATTTATCAATTAGAGCAGGTGTGCCTCAAGGGTCTATATTGGGGGCCAATATTGTTCCTTATCTTTATAAATGACATTGTTGAAGAAATTAATTCTGTCATAAAACTGTTTGCAGATGATACGAGTTTATACCTTGTGGTAGAAAATCCTATTGTTACTTCAACCATTTTAAACAACGATCTCGAAAGGATACACCAGTGGGCTACGAAGTGGCTAGTAACATTTAACCCCTCAAAAACAGAAACTCTAGTTATCTCTAGGAAGACAAATAAGCCTTTTCACCCCCCTCTTCTACTTAATAATCAACAAATACAATGTGTAAATTCTCATAAACATCTCGGAGTAATAATATCCGACGATGGATCTTGGCATAACCATATTGATTATATTATTGGCAAAGCCTATACGAGGCTAAATATTATGAGGAAATTTAAATTTACTCTTGATCGTTTAACCCTTGAGAAAAATGTATATTTCATTTGTTCGTCCTATACTAGAGTATGCTGATGTTATATGGGATACCAATAACTTAAGCTTGATTAATAAACTTGAATCTGTTCAATTAGAAGCTGCTAGAATAGTTACAGGGGGGGGGGACAAAGGGCACATCACACCAAAAGTTATATGATGAAACTAAGTGGGAAAAATTGACAGACAGACGAAAGAACCACAGACTTTTTCTATTTCACAAAATGCTAAACAAGAAATCTCCTCAGTATTTAGTGGACCTAATTCCTACAACCGTTGGCACACAGCATCGTCATAATACACGTCAGTCACTAAATTTACAAGAAGTACGGACTCGTACAAATCTATATTCAAACTATTTCCTGCCCTCTACGATTAAAGATTGGAATAAGCTTTCATTAAATACTCGCCAAACAGAATCCTTTTCCTCTTTTAAGAACCAGATCTTAAATAAAAATACCAAAGTTCCTTCTTTTTATTATTCTAGTAGCAGACTTGGTCAAATTTTTCACGCACGGTTACGAATGAACTGTAGTTCCTTAAATGTTCATTTATTTTCGAAAAATTTGGTTGAATCACCCATGTGTGTTTGTGGTGAAATTGAATCAGTTCAGCATTATATTTTTTATTGTAATAGATATCTTAATGCTAGACAAAATATGCTGACTTCTCTTATGAATATGAATTTGAATGTTTTAGTAGATACAAATCTTCTTATTTTTGGGTCCACTGTTCTATCCGATGAACAAAACTGTGAAATTTTTAAGCTTTTTCAAAAATTCATCATCGAAAGTAAGCGTTTCAATACTTGAGTCACTGAATATCTCATACAAATTCCTTTACTTTCCACATTGTCTATTCCTTAATATCCTTCTTTCTAAACCCTTTATTATATTTAATTAATATAGTTATTTAGCATATAAGAATATTCTGAGCATGCAATTTATTATATGAATATACTGCGTCTTTTTTTTATGTGGAGACAGATTTATAAAAGCATTGTTATGCTTGTTTCTGAATCCTATTTGTTGTTTCTATATGTATATGTATAATATTTGTATGTTACTTAACTATAAATATGTTTAAACCAAAGTTCGATGTTTACCGAGAACTTTAAAATGGGAAAATTTAACTATCGAGATGTGAGAAATTATCGTAATAAACCGGAAAACTAATTCCTACTCAATTAGTCTCAAACATGCCGCCATGTTGTTGCTATCATCGTTGCTATGTGTATCATTGCATGGTGAATAAAAGGATATGGAGTAAATGCACATGAGACAAAGTCTCTACAAATACATGGTAAAAAACAAGCAAAGGAACAACGCTTTTATTGTTGTTCTTCATCTTGAAGTCACCATGAGGCCTTCAACAATGAGCTTTGCTCATACCTCATAGTAAGTTCAAGACGGCCCCTAGCACCGGTTTAAGCGGAATTCTTTGCTAATTGTCGAGCAACGCCACATCCATGTCTTTCTTGATCATGGGTGCGGGATTGTCAAAGTGCTCTTACAATCACTGTCATCCTTTGCCCGACAAAAGCACTAGTGTCTTAAGCTAGTGGACAACTACAGCATATAGACAAACACAGGGCACTCATCAAGTCGAATGTAAGAAAACTTGGCGTTATAAAATAGTGAGATGTGGGCACTTAAAACAGGTGGTCTGGATTACATTTCGAAAATTACAAAAATAATTGCCAAAATTTGAAAGCATCAATAGTATATCCATATGAGAAATTCTCTCACGCACAAGTACACCACAAGTACACCATGCACTATTTCTGGAAAGTTACAGGAGACATTTACATGATTGACCAATCAGCAAGTGAGATCAATTTCCAAACATGTGGATTATTAATTTCATCGAACATCATTCGGGTGGTATTTATTTTAAACAAGAATTAGAGAAACTAGCTTTGTACTTTGTAAACATGTTCTTTAATCAACTTTGTAGAATTCACAAAGGGAATTAACTGTCTCTCGGGCATTCGTTTTCGACTCATGTTATCTAAAATTTCTACAATAGATTGGTTTTTAATTCCATTAATATTTGTGTCTTGCGATTAATTTAAAGGTAGAGTGCAGAAAGAATCTCGGTCTTAAGAATTAGATTCATGGTTTTGGCTTAAAATCTCCATCATTTCAAATAACGATTTAAATCCAAATTCTTAAATTTAAATACTTAATGGATTGGTACTCGGTTAATTACTATCATTATAACGAATTTTATTGCTTTAGATGATATCTGTANCCTCTTTCTGGAAGTTTAATGAGAAACCACGATAGAGTTATACCTTCGTTAGGCAAAATGCAATTAAAACTGGAAAATAGATGCATTCTGTGTCTCCTCGTGGGAACAGTAACTCAAATAAATCCTCGATATATCATTTATTACGTAATGCATGCAGTAGGGTTTTAAGTTTAGGTAATAACAGAATTTCAGTTTTTGTAATGTGGTATGTTATCTTATACCTTCAGTGTATGCTATTTTCCTGGTCTGCTTGCTTGCAGGCTTGTTTTTCCAACGTATTTGTGGAGATTTTGTCTCGTTTGCTTTTACTCCATATTCCTTCATTGCTTATTGTAGTCTTGATGGCAAATTGTAGTAAAGGAATGATATAAAACTAGAAATGAAACATTGAGAACAAATCTCTTTCATATGTATGCATTGTTTTAGTCTTTTCTGAGGAGTAGATCTTTGAATGTATTCCCTAGTGTAATGTGTTATACTATGTTCTCCACTGGCGCCTATCAAAAATTATAATGTTCAAAGGGAAACGACTTAAGAGTATTTTGATTAAAAGGGCTCAGAGAGGATCTTTGCATGTCATTATATATGGTCTTATGTTTAACTGTGTACTTGTTCTTGAGAGAATATCCCGTATGGATACACTATCATACTTTATAAAAAAATGGAACTTTATTTTATTTCTAGTTTGTAATAGGGTCTGTAAGTCTCGTTCAATTTTAATACTTCCGGGAACATTTTTTGTACCCGGAAGTTGAATTTTTCACGACAATAAATGACGTACCAAGCAAAAAAGTGAACGTCATAATCCAAAAACGTCATGTTTTGGCGGGAAACGTTTTCGAATTTCAATTTTATCGTGAAATCTCATTGTCACATTACGAGACTTACAGACTCTATTTTCAAATATTATTCAGACCATTCTGTTTATAGTGCCCACATCTGTAGTTTTATTATGCCAAATTTTCTTGCAATCGATTCGATGAGTGCCATGTGGCTGTTTATATTTTGCGATCGTCTTCTATTATTAATGAAGGAAAGATAACAGGAAACACTTACAATGGCCGAACATTACAATCACATGTCACAATCAACCAGGGAACTGCACAATAAAAACTATGAAATGAAAAAAGACAAACATAGATAACGATAGGAACTCGGGATAGCCGGACTTGATACCGGCACTGGCGGTAGGGTAAACCGATTTATGGGTACCCAAACCTCCCCTTCCTCTATCCCGTTTCCCTATAATGTAATAAATATACAAATAAAACCCAACACAGGTAGACCACTAACTCTAGGACCACAATCTTGAAAAGGAAAGAATAGACAGAACGTAATTTAGAAAGATGGGTCGAGGAGTGCTCGCCGCTAAACTGCCGGCTAGCCCAAGGAGCCTAGTCTGCTGTTAAACACTGTCGGAAAAACACTGTCGGAAAAACACTGTCTATGAGTCTTTTTGTCGGACAACGGATGACAGTAGTTGTAAGAACACTTAACCAGTTAATTCAATGCTTGTTAACATGCCCGCATTCATGAACAAAAGAGAAGAAACATGGAAGTGGCGTTTCTCGGCATTAACCAATGAATTCCGCTCAAGCCGGTGCTAGGGGCCGTCTTGAACTTACCGTTAGGTATAATCGTAGGTCATTGTTGATGACCTCATCGTGACTTCAAGATGAAAAACAACAATAAAAGCGTTGTTCCATTGCTTGATTTAATCATGTATTTGTAGACACTTTGTCTTATGTGCATTTACTCTATATCCTTTCATTGGAATTTACCTTCCTTGCGACCATCAATGTTGAAGTACGAACAACAACAGCACAATGTTCAAAGGGGGCCACCTAATTACTTGGTTAAAATACTTTATATAGGTCAAGCAGTTTCAGAAGAGATTATCTCTGCATGAAAAGTTTACGACGTAACGCCAAATGATAGCAAGAGATCACACCAGCTAAATACGAAATGAAATATAAAAGCGCTTGCGCGACATAATTTTATTGGTCAAGGCCGTTTATTTTTCGGCGAAAACAAGATTTTTTGTCGTACAAAATAAAAAAGAAAGTTATTTTGAGTGAAGACGAGTGCAGAATTTGGATTATATAACGCCATATTACAAGATATAATAGTGGTAAATGTTTCACAGTAATTATGTACGGACGCGTGTTAGAGCCACACATTTTTCTAATTTTATTTTGTGTTATAACCGCGCGTACATAATAACTATACTTAAGGAAAGAAAAATTATCAAACGTGTTATTATGTTTAGTAAATGAACCTATATTTTATCATGCTTCATTCTTAAGTCTTTGTGCAACTATAAGCCCGAAAATCGACCCGAATTCATAGACACCCGTATACGACTGTTAATTTCGAATACATTATCTATAAAATTACGCAAACTTTTCGTTAAAATGCATACTTTTCAAATAAAAGCAAGCGCATTTTCGAAATAGCGCACTTTTGCGAAATAACACAACTTCATATGTACATATGAAAAAATGAAAGCTTAATAATAGACAGTTATCATATTAACGTTATGACTGTTATATAATGGTGAATAAAAGGATATGGAGTAAATGCACATGAGACAAAGTCTCTACAAATACATGGTAAAAAACAAGCAAAGGAACAACGCTTTTATTGTTGTTCAACCGGCTACCTGGGATTCGGTCCCACTAGGGAAAGAGAGGTCAGTAACATTTTCACTGGAGACTGATATAATTTTCCCTTCGGTAAGTACCCAGATGACTTGAAATAATATATTTAAAGACAATCAAGATATTAACCATACTTCAATGATATATATCTTCGTATTCGAACTTTACTGTTGTCCCTTGTTACACTGGAACAGTTAACCTGACTGTTGGGTTAGACTGACGAGTCTGTCTCAAATCCGTGGAATCTAACGGATATAGAGACAGATATAGACAACCGACCGAAAAACAATTGTATCTTTTGATTTCATTGGCTAGCATACAAAAGGCTTTTTGATTGGTTGTTCTATATTTAAAAATAACTTCTAGAGGAAAACCCTCCATTACTTCCGGTCGTATCCAAGGTAAACAACTGGCATCGTTTCAACTGAAAGGCCTAACAGAAAGTTAAAAAAGAAGCAATTAGATTAAAATACTGTGTAACAAATAAGTTTATTTAAATCGGGTTACTATTTTTGTTTTATTTGAAATTGGTTGCCTTGTTTGTTTTGATATTGTGACGTCATACAGTGGAATTTCCACTTTTTTCGATTTGTCTTCATCTGTCCCTTGAGCATAACAGCAAAGCGTAGTGAGCCAGGGGGCAACACTAGTCAGTCTAAGTCGGATACGGGTTAGATTTGATTTTCGAGCCGAAACAGTAATTTGACAGCTTTCCCTTTGTGACGTCATAATTGACTGACAGATGCAAAACGTCATATTTTGTCCATTTTGCCGCCAATTACTTCCCTTTTCCCTTGAATAACGTTAAGTCCTGACAATTTTCAAAATATCTCTGTTGCAAGCATGGTGACATATTCATAATTATTTTCATTGTAATCAACAGATCATACCCCCCCGAAATCCGCCTTCCGGATACATAGCTTGTCGAATTGGTCAAATACAAACTACATTACAAAAAGCATTTTGAGCGTTTTGTGGGCTGAGTGTATAGGATGGACTTAAATGTTAAATAATCAGCTAGAAATTATAATAATATTCATTATGTGTTGATGTCTGAGTGTACAAATTTAGTCAATTTATCTCGACAACATTACAACTTTGGATATTGAACTCATAATACATTTTTTTACTATTGACCGATTGAAACCAGTGAATATGCTCAAATATACCAGACTTCAAAACAAAATAAAAATACTAAATGGATAAATACACAACGCTTGCTGTACGGTGCGAGTTTGTCGTTCCCGACAAGAAGGCGGTTGGCCTTTGCTTTACCCAAGAAGCTTCAATGTTCGACAACAAGCATAGAGGTCTCAATGTTTGTTCTTTTTTTTTCTGTTTGAAAGTTAAAAATCTGAAGATCCTTTTTTTCATACAAAAGATACTGTCCTAGTCAGCGAGGTCAGGGACATATAATTATAATTATTTGTCTCTGGCGAGGTTAAAAAAAACGGAGTTTTTATTATGCTGATGTATGTGTCTTGTGCTTTTTTACTAATATGGAACTTCTTCATATTGTCCCGACTCAACACGTATTCTGATGAGACACATGTGCTAGGCTCCTTATGCACTTAGGCATGCACGTGTCCTCATATTTCCACTAACTGCTATGTACGCAATCATATAATGGATCAAAACGTGTATGAAAAGGAAAAATTCTTCAGTCTTAGAAAAAAACTTTTACCACAACTTATAAGTAAACAAATAACAAACCCAGAAATCTTCAAAAAAAATTAGAGACATATTTGCCACACACGTGTTTTTTTAATTGTTTTTATTTTTTTTTCAGTTAATTTTTTTTTCAATCGCTGAACTTTTGTACAGTACACTTCAAGTACAACATAATCCTTTGTCACCTAGTAACGATGTTTATTGTGGTTTGTTTATTCCCACCAAAACTTTACCTAACCTTCGCTAGGTGTGGCACACGCCTGTACACGTATTAAAGGTAAACGTAAAATTTACCGCACGTGACTTTAAGATATTTACAAGTTATAGAAGCAAAAGGTGTTATCTTTGTTTGCATTATAGTCTAAAAAGGGTGTTTTTGAAAAGTAAAACCAAACTAATATGAATTAAACAACGTTAAATTATTATTCATTTATACTGTATAATTATGTATTTCACAAGAAAAAAATGCGAAAATTTTGCCGATTTCCGAACAATCAACTACAGCTTCAAAGAAAGATCAGCTTTTGCAATTAAAAACCTTTGCGCTCATGTCTCGGCTGTAAGCTTGAGATCCGACATCCATGGATATAATAAGATATCTTGTAGTATCATATTTTCTGTTCTATCCGCTTTCAAATGCATCAAGGATTCATCAAGCATTTTTTACTCTCTTGTTTCAAATCTATAAGGCAAGAGTGTAACAGTGTATTTATTTCACGACAAATAATCTTTCCGGAATACATTATTTAAGCCGAGAGTATGTTACGGAATAAAGTACACTAGTATATCACCAACATAAAAAAATAGAAGGTATGCACTAGGACTTGCTTACACAAGTTCCCCTTACTTCTGACAGAGACATAAAAAATGGTTTTATATGTCTCTACTTCTGATAAAACTGACACATAGTCAAGAATCAGAATTTTTAACATAACTGGAGTAAAAAAAGTCAATTTATTAACCCGAATACATATATCTTTATTATCAATAAACACAATTTCAATCTGGGACTAGGTAAATGTAGATTAAATTTTAGCTTCAATGGACAGTCGATCCAAGAAAGTAGGATAAATTCCTTGTTTTGTTGAACAAAATGTGTCAGTTTGTTCCTTGTATATTTTCTTAATATCATCTTTATTCCGTATAGTTACTGAGATGAAATCTTGAATTTGATTTTGAAATTGTACCTGGATAAAAACTTCAAGTGGGGAATTCTTTATATTTTATTTTCATATTTGATCACCCCAATTTGATAAAAAATATATGTATAGTAAGGCGTTATTTTGTAATTTGTGTAAGCCGACAGGGAGAGTGACATGTGCGTATATTGAGACGACAGTGAAATATACACAGACAGAATGTTTTACGACTGTGTTACAATATACAATCACCTCATGCAGGTAGTCACACAAATTAAAAAATATATATACATATTCACATCTCTCGGAAATTACTGTAACAGAGGTGGTTTAGAAATACAATATTATAAATATTATTCTGCTTGCACGATTTATTTATTCTTTTTTTTTAGGAAAGAATTCCTTTGAATCCTAGATTAATTTCATAAAAATGATGAAAATAAAGAAAAAAAACTAAAAGCAGATATCAAGAGATTATTTCCAGTATTTTTATGTCCTTATCAATATGAGAACGAAAATAATAAAACGATTACATGAATAAGCAAAATATTTCGTTGATTTTAAATTATCATACAGGTAGGTGATTTTTGAAAAATCAGAAA
>MJUU01002486.1:43192-54941 GCA_002080025.1 Modiolus philippinarum | reverse complement strand
TTGTATGTCATCTCAAGTCTTTGTTGAAGAACATGTTAATGGCATGAAACACGAGAATACTAGCAAAGATAAGTTGGTACTCATTTTTCTACCACTTGTCTTAACAGTCTGTAAGCCAAACATCATGATTTAAAATGTTTAAAGTATAATATTAACGTACAACATTTGTGGTTCACACTCATTATATGGTATGGAATCTCTAGCTTGATAAATTTCAAAGAGAGTAATTTAATTTATGACTCACGCATTTTTATAGAATTAATTTCGGTGTTCTGTTATTCATACAAGTGGAGGATTTTTGATTTCCAAATATTTGGTGAAAATTGAATTATTGGCATCTTCGTACTTAGATCTTTTATTGTATATTGACGAAGATGGACGTTTGAAATCTAAGCTATATGACAAGCGTGATGATTTTAATTTCCCCATTGTGAACTTTCCCTTTCTTAGCAGCAATATACCTACCTCTCCAGCCTATGGAGTGTACATTTCACAGTTGATTCGTTACTGTCGAGCTTGTAGTTTGTACAGTGATTTTTTGAACAGAGCAAAAACACTGTCCTAAAAGCTGCTTAGTCAGGGATTTGTTCAACCTTTGTTAATTTCATCCCTCAAGAAATTCTATGGCCGTCACCATAGCATCATTGAAAGATATGACGTGTCAGTATCCCAAATGAAAGTGGACATTTTCAGCTAGATTCACGTCTTCCCGGATTTGACTACCGACTTTGACATTTTCCCGGATTGAATCACTCACAGTGTGACGGGTGCTGTTAACAGAGCAGGACATGCTTACCCTTCCGGAGCACCTGATGTCACTCTCAGTTTCACTGGAGTTCACACTGTGAGTGCCTTTGTTCTGAATGTTGTGGTTTCTGGTTCTGTGCTTATTCGTCTGTCTGGCGTCATTGTTTTTGTGTCTAACGTCATTGTTTTCTGTGTTCTCGTTTTTGCCCTGTCTTTGGACTTCGATTTTTGTGAATATCTCCCCTTTGTTCCTTCGGTATTCTACTGCCGTTGTTTTTTTTGGCATCAGTTAGCCCTAAATTGCTAAATGGTTTTTATTATCTCATATTTAGGTGTTTAAATTTCAATCTACGATTGAACGATTAAGGGATAACTTGCACAAATTTCATTTTATTTAAGGTACAGCTACTAGTAGTATATGCCTCGTTGTGATTTCTAAGTAGGATTTAAGTCTCCTTAGATTGGGTATTTATTTAAGTTAATATCGAAATGCTGACATTTTGACATAAGCAAAGCATAACTTGTCAAATGTATATGCTTTGAAGTTGACACCAAAGATCAATTGGGACAAACTTTCTTAATGATACATCAGACAAAAAATTAATTAAATACTACAAATATATAATTGTCATATCAATCGAAAGTCGGCGTATTTAAGTGTTTTATTTGACGGTGAAATATGACATCAGTAGATCTTTTTTAACTCATTGTCATTAATTTTTCAGATAATTGGCAGTCCAGTATGCTCACAAGGAAATCGCCCTATTTTGATATTGCTTGTAGAATAGTAACGAAAGCCATAGCAGAAGCTTTTGAAAAAATTAAGCATATTCACAATAAATCTTGAATGAAATCAACCTTTAATTTGTTAAAGGCAAACCATGTGCAATGATATCTCTTGTTGAATAGACCACTTTCCTTTTTATGCCCCCGCGACGATAAGTCGGGGGGCATATTGTTTTACCCTTGTCCGTCCGTCCGTCCGCAGGGGGTATATAGTTTGTCCGGGATGTTTGTCCTACAGTTTTTATGGTAGGAAGTTTTTTTTTATTTTACAGGTCATTTGGGAATATATTGTAGATGTGCCTTTTATATTGATTTTGATATTGGTCCATTTGTTCTAAAAATCTACGTTGTTGAACTCAGTCGTTATTTGTGATTTTCCCATAGAGGGTACACAGTTTGTCCGACCAAGTTCTTACAGTTTTTATTTTACAGATCATTTGGGCTTATATTGTAAATGTGCCTTTTTGTATTAATTTTGATATAGGTGCATTTTTCCGAAAAATACACGTTGTTGAACTTAGTCATTTTTTTAATGAATTTGACATAGAGGGTACACAGTTTGTCCGGGCTGTTTCTCCTACAGGTTTATGGTAGGAAGTTTTTATTTTACAGATCATTTTGGCATATGTTGTAGATGTGCCTTTTGGTATTGATTTTGATATTATTATTAGTCTATTTACCGAAAATTATACGTTGCTGAACTCAGTCGTTTGGGGGGATTTTCTCATAGAAGGTACACAGTTTGTCCGATCTGTTTCTCCTACAGGTTTATGGTAGGAAGTTTTAATTTTACAAATCATTTTGGCATATATTGTAGATGTGACTTTTGGTATTGATTTGATATCAGTCTATTTTTCCGAAAATCATAGCTTGTTGAACTTAGTTGTTAAGTCTCCCAATCGAAGTTTGGAGAGACTTACAGTTTTTGCTCTGGTTCTTATTAAGTCACCCAAACAAACTAAGTTTGGCGACTTCTTGTGTTTGCACCGTTTCTTATTATTATTTTTCCGCCTCTTTCCATCATCTTTTGCAACCCAATTCTCAGAAACCGTTTGTCAAATCATAACCAAACTTCACAGGAGGGTAGATCACCACCCAAAGATGTGCATTCAGGTGTTGAAATTTTCAAAATGACAACCATTATTGGTCCCTTTGAACTTTGACCCCAAATCTTTTTATTGGATTAACTCGGAAACAGTAAAAGATAGCCTAATAAATTGTAGGACAAAAATGTTTGTTAGGTCATAACGGACCTTTGTTACATTTGGACAAAAATTCTTTGGTCAACCGTTCAGGAGTTATGCCCCTTCAGAGTTTTGTTACATATATTAGTATGTTTTTCGCGAAAACGGTAAGGGATAGAAACCTGAAACCTTTTCCATTCATCTTAGGTGATATGTTTTACATTTAAAAATACCAAGGTCAAAGGTCATTTGTCACTTTGAACTTTGACCCTAGACCTTTTCATTCGATTAACTCATAAACTGTAATAGATAGCTGATAACATGTAATGGCAAAAATGTGTGTCGTGTTAAGATCTACATTCTTTACAAAATTATTGGACCAACCGTTCTGGGCCTATGGACCAAAAACTGATTTTGGAAAACTCCCTATTGTATACAATATTATATGCAATATTATACTCGAGCAGTTTGACACTGATAACCTTAACACCAATTAATTTGTCACGTGCATTTAAATTTCTATTTGTGGTGTTTTGTGTTTATTAGTGATATGACAGATATTTGTATATAAATAAAAAAAACACCTGTACTAATTAACTAATAAAGATTATGTTTCACATCTGCTATTTATCATCAGATTACATTTAATCTTTACAATTTAATTAGTCACACAGCTAGAGTAAACAATTGATACTGTTGTTATAAATTTAGATGTAAGACTGTGAACTTGATGTAAAAAACAAAATTACCGAAGTTACCTTAACAGTCATCATATCCTAACATATAAAATAGCAAAGATTTTTTATGAAGCACTAATAAACAAAAATAATGAGTCTTGTATTGAGGAATAATAAAATATCAAAATTTTTCCTTTAAAGAACAATAATAAAACATTGTATTCTGGATGCTGATAATGGGAGGTTTGGGCGATTTTGTGTTTCGCTTTGCGAACACAATTATCACTTATTATTATTATGTCGCCCCAGACGTAGTCGGGACGACATATTGTTATTCCTCTGTTTCTTATTATTATGTCGCCCCAGACTTAGTCGGGACGACATATTGTTTTTGGTCGTTTCTTTGTTATTATTATTTCATTATTCTTTCTTTCTTTCAAGGATTTTTGTCCGCCTATTTTCTCAGAGATGCCTGGGCAGAATTCATTCATACTTGGCACAAAGTAAGAGTTCGTTTGGGAGACTTTTGTGTTTGCATCCAAACACAGTTATTACTTGGTTTTTTGTGATTTTCTCATAGAGGGTACATAGTTTGTCCGGCCAAGATCTCCTAAAGGTTTTATGGTAGGACGTTTTTATTTTAGAGATGATTTGTACGTATTTTGAAGATGTGCTTTTTGGTATTTATTTTGATTTTGATGTATTTTTCTAAAAAATGAACATTGTTGAACTTATTCATTTTTTTTATGAATTTGACATAGAGGGTACACAGTTTGTCCGGGCAACTCCTCCTACATGTCCTACAGTTTTTTTGGTAGGAACTTTTTATTTTTACAGATCATTTGTACATATATTGAAGATGTGCCTTTTGATATTAATTTTGATTTTGAGGAAATTTTTCTGAAAAATATACATCGCTGAACAAAGCCTTTTGCGATTTTCTCAGAGAGTACAGGGTTTGTCCGGCCAAGACCTCATACAGTTTTTGTGGTTGGAAGTCATTTGTACGTATATTACGGATGTACCTTTTAGTATTAATTTTAATTTTGGAACATTTTTTTTCGAAAATTTGCATTGTTGAACTTTGCTATTTTTTTTAAAGAATTTGACATACAGGGTACACAATTTGTTCGGGCAACTCCAGTTAATATGATAGGAAGTTTTTGTTTTGCAGATCATTTGTACAAATATTGAAGATGTGCTTTTAAATATCGATTTTGATTTTCGGTGTATGTTTTATGAAAAATATACATTGTAGAACTTAGCCTTTTTTTAATTTCTAGTGTTTTTCTTACAGACACAATCATCATTACTAAGGAACCACTTTTAAAGCTGTACCTTGCGCGGGGGCATGTCATCCTCTAGTTTCTGTTTATGAAAGAATAAATTATGGGGCTGATTGTATCAATGAACATTATGACTCTGAAAAATCCAATTGCGCCAGTAGAATTCACGGACTGGAAACTTGTGTATTCTCTTACCTGTAAGAAATCATGTCAAAAGCTTTTATGTAAGTTAAAGTGATTTATGGTATGTACTTATGAACAGTGTTCATCTTTTTGTGTTTGTTGTATTATGTTAGATGTTACTGGCTATATGAAACTTATTAAGGTAGATAGACACTGTTGCGCTGCGCAATTCGATTGCGCATTTGAAAAATACAGAGTCGGATACTAGACTGACGAGTCTGTCTCAAATCCGTAGAATCTAACGCAAGCGTAGTGAGCCAGGGGGCAACACTAGTCAGTCTAAGTCGGATACGGGTTAGATTTGATTTTCGAGCCGAAACAGTAATTTGACAGCTTTCCCTTTGTGACGTCATAATTGACTGACAGATGCAAAACGTCATATTTTGTCCATTTTGCCGCCAATTACTTCCCTTTCCCTTGAATAACGTTAAGTCCTGACAATTTTCAAAATATCTCTGTTGCAAGCATGGTGACATATTCATAATTATTTTCATTGTAATCAACAGATCATACCATAAACTATCTATTTACAGAAATTTATAAAATAAAGGTTCATTTCTATTCAACTGAAAATTGCGTTTCCATATTTTCTCCGTGCATTCTTTGTAAATTTAGGGGAAAAATGGCTAAAAATTAGCAAACTTTGACCTCAATTGTATAAGAAACACGCATGGTGACCCATACTTATTATTATATTTTTCGGGTTGGTAGGATTGGTTCTTCAATTGAGCCGATTTATAGCAAAATCTTATGGATATGAATATTAGTGTCTATCTACCTTAAGTATTCTCCCTGAATATTCATGACACCTGTCGTATATAAACAGGTAATTTATACTTTTTTTACCTTTTTGGGGGCCATTTACAGGTTGCTATATGGTGTGAGGTTCATCACTGTGTTGTGGACCGTACGATGACACCTAGATGATTTGTTTTTGGTCGTTTTAACCTGGAGATGGGATGTTGTCTCCTTGTTATTTACCCCATTTCCTTTCTTTTTCAAAATCTGTTGATACTAGTTTAAATCGACAAATATCATGTTTTCCATATTTAATATCTCTGGTTGGACATGAAATGCTATTTTTGCATTTCGTTGGTTTTTTTTTAGAAAAGGGCCATATATACATTTTAGTTTTGCTGATTTCTTGTGAAACTCTGAAAATTCAGTGCCAGAGGATAGTGTGATACATTTCTCCACCAATCGGGTTTCTCAAAAGATATATACTTAATAATACATGTATAATCTTACATCCATTCAGTTATATGTTGTTCAAATAGTAGAAAAAAAAGGGAAACGGGGAATGTGTCAAAGAGACAATGACCCAAAGGGAAGTAATAACAACTCAAAGCCACCATAAGATCTTCAATGAACGGTGAGAAAACCCCAAACCCAACAGCAGGTCGGAGTCGGCCCTAGATAAATAGTAATCAAGTTCAGCGAAATAAACATCCTCCTAGACTCCTATATGCATAAAGTATACTAACTAGAAAACAGACAAGACACACATAGGCTTAATAAATTTCCTGACTTAGGACAGGCGCAAACCTGCTGCGGTGGGGTTAAACTAGTTTTATTGGGCCCAAACCTTCCCCCTATAGCCAATGTGATAAATCAAAAAACAATTGTAACAACAGTAAAATTCAGTTGGCAACAGGACTGAGTCAATTGTGAAAAATGAAAAAAAACTACTTTGATTTTGAAATTATATTACACCTTATGAAGGATTTTAAAAATTTTAAAAAATACCAATTTGCAGAAAGATTACAACACACAAAAGCATCTTTGGTACAGGTTAAACCAAAACAAAAATAACAAAAACGATTCCAAAATGTATGCAGTCATTCCATTCTCGTTTGAATATAAATATGACAATATATCAACTTCTGCCTCTGTAAAACAAGGATAACAGGTAACATCTACAGTGGCCGAAAATTACAATTACATGCTACAATTTGCCATGGAACTACAAAAGAAAGCCCGAAGACAAAAGACAAACGCAAACAACGATAGGAATCCGGGACAAAATGATAAATCAAAATGATACCAGGGATACTTAGTTAATAAACGAGAAGTCCGATGCAAGGTATCACGGGCATCTTGACCTTTTTGCTCGATTCAAACAATAGTGGAAAAGTTTATTTTATGTATTTAAAGAGTGTATCCTCTATTAGGAAATGTTTCTTAATATCTAAAGAATTTGTTATGGAAAGGGATTTTTAAAGTATTCAGTATGTTTTTTATAAGACCGCAAAATGTTTTGCGGTCGTATTATGGTATGGTGCTGGCGTCGACGTCGGCGTCGGCGGCAAGCATAACTTTGTTTCTGGTGAACGGATCATCTTCAAATTTCAGTATAACGTTTCTTGGCATAAGGTTAAGCCCGGGTTTTAATTTCGAGTTTATGGCCCAACCCGTTTCAGAAAAGGGGGTAAAATTGGGTATTTTCGTGTCTGTGAACAACATAACTTTGGTTCCAGCGAACGGATCGTTTTCAAATTTTAGTATGATGTTGCTTGGCACATGCTTATGCCGATGCTATAATTTTGTGTTCCTGGTCCCGCCCGTTTCAGAAAAAGGGGCCAAAATGGGTTAAATTGGGTGTTTTCAGATATTTGACTGTAGAATCTTCATCATTTATCGGATTTTGATGAGGTTTCTACGGTAGCCCATATCGGCCACTCAGATTGTTTTTTAAAAAAAGATTTCTATCTTGAAAAGACATGATAAAAACTTGAAAATTCAAGATAATAAGTTGAAAATTCAAGATAATAAGTTAAAAATTCAAGATAATAAGTTGAAAATTCAAGATGAAAAAATGAAAATTCAAGATAATAAGTTGAAAATTCAAGATAAAAACATTAAATTTCAAGATAATGAGTTGAAAATTCAAGATAATAGAGATTAAAATTCAAGTTAATATTTTAGTTAATATCTACGGAAGCCCATATCTGCAACTCAGAAAGAGGCTGGATTATAGACTGACAATTTAAGGGCATGTCAATCTGAGAGGCAGGATTATGGTTGTTGTAGACTGACAACTAGACAGAATGTCAATTTGAGAGGGTGAATTATGGCTGGTAGTATGCTTTATCAGCAATTTGTATAGTTTTCCTTTGATATACAGTATGTATACAATAAAGTCAGCATCACATACTTGCTGTGATAGGAGAAAATTTCAGTTAGTGTAGGGTTATGTCATATGCAGAAGAATATATTTCAATGTAGTACTACTTGTCCAATAAACTGTGTAAATGTCATTGTCACTGTGTGGTTGGATGAAAAAGAGTATTGCAAAATACTTTGAAATAAAATTTCAAATTGTTAAATGAACAAATTACTTACCTCATAAATTGGTGAGTAAATTAAGAGATAACCATACTGTATTTAAGGATCTGAGGGGGTAACTCGTAGATTTTACTGTCGCAAACTGAGTTTTCCGGCGACGCGTTAGCGGAGCCGGAAAACGGATGTTTGCGACAGTAAAATCTTAGATTTACCCCTGAAGATCCTAAAATACAGTTTGGTTATCTCTATTCTAATGCAAATCCGAAAAAAAAACATTTAAAATCGAATTTTAAATGACAGGAAGTTTTGTTTGCGTCTGCGCCAATACGTTGCTATTAGTTCCGACGGTAGATCGTGGATTTTACCCCCTGAAAATTCTGACGCCATCCAATCAAAATTAGAATTACAAACATAAGTGCATTAGAATCTAATTTTTCCTTGGTATTGGATCTGCAAATAATGCATCAGTTGACAAGCTGTAACCAATCCAGAAACCTAAAAGAGCTACAATTTATTATTACAGCAGCACATAACAAGTTTCCGGGAAGGACAGCAATATTTTCCTTTGGACATTCACAGGAAAACACTTGCAGCAATCTTTCTGAAATAAAAAAATTTGTTAACAAAACAAGTGTATGATAAAATATTTCTTCAAGTAAGTATCTCCCTGGGAAAACTTTTGTCAAATTGCAACTTTTCAATGTAAAAATGCAGATTTTCATATCCCTTTTTTGCTCACTTAGCTATAGCTTGGTGAGCTTTTGCCATCACTTAGCGTCCCAGTTCTGTCTACCATGAACTTCAAAGATCTTCTCCTCCCTCTTAAAAATTTGATCCATTTCAAACCAAACTGTGTCACAACAGTCCTTCTTTCCTGTGTGTTATATTAAAAGCAATAATGTCTTGGTATATTACAGTCATTAGTGTCCTGGTATAAATTGTTTTCTGTGTATTGTATTGAATAAGTCATGTCTTGGTATATTACAGTCAGTTTTGTTTTGGTATAATTGTTTCCTGTGTGTTATATTGAACAATAGTCATGTCTTGGTATATTACAGTCATTAGTGTCCTGGTATAATTGTTTTCTGCATGTTATATTGAACAACAGTCATGTCTTGGTATATTACAGTCATTAGTGTCCTGGTATTAATTGTTTCCTGTGTGTGATATGTATATGTTATCGGGCTCTTGACAGCTATGTATCGTAAAATATCAACCCATGAGCTAGAATATGAAGCACAGGGGCGAGTGAGCGTAGCGAACGAGCTCCAAGCTTCACATTCTGGCGAGCGGGGTGATATTTTGCATAACATCAGCTGTCAAAAGCCCGATAACTTGTTTATCATCTCTTATTTTATATTTTAGATTTGTAATTATTGAACTGAGGTTTCAAATTCTCCCAAAGTTGCGCGGGAATTTCGGCATACATGTCATTCTCGCCTTTTCAACAATTTTAAGCTTAAAACATATTTTATATTTTTTTTATCATTTTATTTGCAAAGGTTTTGTTACTGGATAAATATTTTAACCAAAATACTCTAAATAATGTCGGTTTTGAATTTTGCAGGAACCTTTGGTTGTTACGCTATTCTACCGTTCCTTGGAGCTTTTATGACGTCATAATTTGAAACGTCAAAGCTCTGCAGGATATATCAACGACCCAGTTTCTACAATTTTTCTGACGTCTAGTTTATCTATTTGTGTAATCATGATTCTGTTTTGAATACCTAATCGGAAAGAGCAAATGCAATAGATGTTTATTGTTATCCATTTGATTTCAATTGAAACCTTGAAAAAAAAACTTTGGGAGAATCGCTTGATATATCCAGGTCAACTCCTGATATATCCGGGTCAACCAGATATGGCTTTTGCGGAAAGGCTCTGCAGGCTGATATAACCATGGGGAAGGATGATAATGAAGAACAGTCATGTTTTGTTATATTACAGTCATAAGTGTCCTGGTATAAACTGTTTCCTGTGTGTTATATTGAACAATAGTCATGTCTTGGTATATTACAGTCATTAATGTCCTGGTATAAATTGTTTCCTGTGCGTTATATTGAACAACAGTCATGTCTTCGTATATTACAGTCATTAATGTCATGGTATAAATTGTTTCCTGTGTGTTATATTGAACAATAGTCATGTCTTGGTATAATTAAAGTCATTAGCGTCCTGGTATAAATTGTTTCCTGCGTGTTATATTGAACAACAGTCATGTCTTGGTATATTACAGTCATTTTATAAGTGTCCTGGTATAAATCGTTTTCTGTTTTATATTGAACATCGGTCACGTCTTCGTATATTACAGCTATTAGTGTCCTGGTATAAATTGTTTTCTGTGTATTGTATTGAACAATAGTCATGTCTTGGCATATTACAGTCATTGGTGTCCTGGTATAAATTGTTTTTGGTGTTTATATTGAACATCAGCCATGTCTTGGTATATTACAGTCATTAGTGTCCTGGTATAAATTGTTTCCTGTGTAATATATTGAACATAAGTCATATCTTGGTATATTACACTCATTAGTGTCCTGGTATAATTTGTTTTCTTTGTGTTATATCAAACAACAATCATGTCCTGGTAGATTACAGTCATTAGTATCCTGGTATAAATTGTTTTCTGTTTTATATTAAACAACAATAACATCTTGATAAATTACAATCATTAGTGTCCTGGTATAAATTGTTTTCTCTATGTTAAATTGAACAACAGTAGTGTATAGCCTATAGGTATACTACAGACATTAGTGTCCTGGTATAAACTGTTTTCTGTGTGTTATATTTAATATCAGTCTAGTCATGGTATATTGCAGTCGTTAGTGTCCTGGTATAAATTGTTTTCTGTGTGTTATATTGAACAATAGTCATGTCTTGGTATATTACAGCCATTAGTGTCCTGGTATAAATTGTTTTTGTGTGTTATATTAAACAATAGTCATGTCTAGGTATATTACAGTTATTAAAGTAGCCACAACGAAATTTACCGCGACTTTTCTCCAAATATCTAATTAAGTAAATGTTAAAGGATGACATGGCATACAACAATGGAAAGCTAATTTTTT
The DNA here is from genome assembly GCA_002080025.1 of Modiolus philippinarum. Classification (NCBI taxonomy): domain Eukaryota; kingdom Metazoa; phylum Mollusca; class Bivalvia; order Mytilida; family Modiolidae; genus Modiolus; species Modiolus philippinarum. The sequence continues at coordinate 43,725 of MJUU01002486.1, read as the reverse complement.
TAAGCTTCATGCCATGCATTACCCTAATTTTACAACAAAGGGTTAAAAAGTTTTCCATTACCCTTCTATGTTATTTCAGCAGAAAATATGAGTCGAAAACAGAGGGAGAATACCACTGTTTTTCTTGTTATAATGCCCTGGGGTCTATCGATTAACCAAAACACGTACGTCGGTAGTTAATCAAAAAATTGATTATGCAATTACTTGACAAAGTGTCAACAAAAACTTTTTACCTGTAAACAAATTTATTTTAATAAAAGTAAATGATAACTGGATATTGGTTCTGCAAGTTTTATTCTCAGATTTATCTAAACATTTTTATGTAAATTAGTAAACAAATCAAAATTCTGTTTGTTCATTGGTCAACCGAATAAAACAACAAGCAAGCACCCTATATGCAATATGTAATCCATCGGCAATCCATTTGGTGTCTTTTCATTGGTTTGTTGGTTTGCGTAAATCATTCATCAATCACTCCCACATCGAATTTCTTTAAAATTTGAGTGAAAATAACATGAAAAGGGGGGGGGGGG
>MJUU01002486.1:5058-27651 GCA_002080025.1 Modiolus philippinarum | reverse complement strand
GAGTTGACGTGTATGTAGCGCTTTCCTTACAACTTGTAGTGTATTTTTGAAGTCAAAATAGAAATACAATGTAATTCATGGACGGGACCTTGAATATATATTATGTTTTACTATGCCGATATCTTCAACTAAAGTAATGGTTTTAACGAATTACAATATATTCTTTTATAGTTAGTGTGAACCGAACCGTCAGTCAAAAACGAACAACCCAGGGACAACGGCAACATCGGAAACGCCAAGAAACAAGGACACCACATGTATACAGGACAGGAAAGAAAAATGAAGACACACATACAGATGAACAACACTGTCCCCTTTGAGTATGTGCACCTGCCGGAACCGCTATTACCTTCACCTAGATATGAGCGCTTCACTTACAAATTTTAGACCTACATGTAGTAGATTAGTGCTATGCTATATAATTATTTAAAGTCCAGTCCTGTAGATAAAAGTATTTAAAGTCCAGCGCCGAGATTCATTTTCCAAAGCTTTATATTAATATTTAAAGTCCAGCAATGAAAATTTATAGTCTGGCGCAGTTGATTCAAAGTGCAGAGCTGAATATTTAAAGTCTTGCATTTTAGATTATTCAAAGTCCCGCGCTGTCTATTGCTGTACTTGAGATTCCAAGTCGAGCTGTTGATTCAAATACCCTCGCTGTTGGGACAGGTCAAGCACTTTTGATTAAACTAGACTAGCGCTGAAGCTTTAATCTCTGAGTGTTGTAGATGCAAAGTTCAGCGCTTGGAGTTTAAATTTGAAACAATCATTAAGCATCATTATGACTAAATTGGTTCTGATTGGACTAGAAGTTCCTAATGAGAATGTCTTCGATTTTTTTCAACTTGGATGACGTAATGACCTGCCCAATACCTTTTTCAGAGGCACCATTCGTGGACCATTGTGACAAATTTTTGCTTTAACTGGACAAATAGCTTCAGAGAATTGTCGCGTTATAAGGTCACTTGTTAACTATGTTCCCACTGGCAGTCATCTTGGGCGAGGTGCTGAAATACCGGATAACGTAACCAGACTGATGCAAGCGACAAATGGTAGCCACTATCAAGATAGAGACAATGCAATAAGGTGATATGTCTAAACTAAAAATTAAGATAAGAAAAAAAACATTGGAGTGTCTAGGGACTGTTTTGATTAAGTCTTGTCCTAATTTGACAAGTGGTTTCAGAATAGAAGATCATTGAATGTGTTTTCCTTAGGTTCGAATGTTAAACTCTGTTCCCGTTGGCGGCCATCATTAATTGGATGGAGATCTACAAGTTATAATTTTAAAGGGAAAAACCCAAAGACCATTGTGGAAAAGTTAGTTTCCAATTGGCGTGGTGCTTTCCGAGGACAAGATACATGTACAATGTATTTGAATGACAAGCCCATGTTGAACGTACGGAAGTACAGATCAAAGAATCCAACTTGAAGCAAAACTCGCACTTTCTCTACACGGGTAAAATGGAATATGTGATACAGCAAATGACACAACATTTTGGTATCTCACTTAGCAGTAAAAGTCCAACTGGCAATTGGAGGAACCCTGCAGACAGCATACAAAATCTGAAATCAGCTAAGAAATAAACAAAATTCATCTCTTCGATTGATCACTAGCTTGGGCCTGGTCAATTTAAATACCAAATTTCCACTTATGTACATGTATTTTGCAACCTCTGTCAGAAAGGAGTATGTACGATAAGAGGCACATTTGGCCCCCAGATCTAGCTATATTTTCAAAACGAGTTTTCCTTTAATCTTTACTTGGTATATCACAGTTGATATATTGCTTAAATCAAAACTCAAACAAATTGGTGAAGTAACGTCATCAAATCCTGATTGTGACGTCACAAATGTCATGCTTCTTCCAGCTTTACCGAAAATCAATTTTTTGTCATATTTCGGCACAGACAGCACAGAGTGCAATGAGACTTTTTGATATGTTGAAAGTATGTAAAAACGCCACATTTTCATGCAAAAATCTCATTGGCACAGGCATGCGCTTTATATTTCCTGTACTGAAATATATATTAGGATATTTGTCATTTTAGTCCATTTTTGTGAAAATGCATATATTTGTCGAATTTTAGAGTTCATTTTTATCTACAAACAAAATAGACTTGGGCAATACTTGTCAAAGTTTATTATATACTGATATTGAATTGTATTTTGAGACATGATTTTATGAAATATAACTTGGGTCTTAATTTTAGGGGCCAAATATACCCCTTACCGTACATACTCTTTACTACTGGCACTAAATAGTATAATATAGTACCTGTATAAAACAGAACGCCAATGTAAAATATGCTTTGTTATAATCTCCTCTGAAACTGCGAAGTAGTCCTTTTAAAAAACTCGTTTATCTCGATGATAGGGTCTGTAAGTCTCGTCATGTGACTCACGAGAATCCACGATAAACCGGCAATTCGAAAACGTTTCCCGCCGAAACATGACGTCTGAGGATTATGACGTTCAAATTTTTGTTTGAAACGTCATATATCTTTGTTTAAAATGTAACTTCCGGGTACAGGTTTTGGTCCCGGAAGTACCAAAATTGTACGAGACTTACAGGCCCTATTCCCATACTGGTTTTGCTTTTAGAACTGCATACCTTTTTGGGGGTATTCAATCTGGATAAGAAATGAATCGCCGGTGCGGAAAAAGAAAACAAATCTTCCAGTTGATTGGAGGGGAATATATACTAAACATGTTAAACATCCTAAGAAACGCACCACTTTTCCTAGCTGCTCAGTCCGCTAAATATTTTAGTAATATCGATTCCTTTAATTATTTTTTTTAAGTTCAAAGGAAAATATCAATTAAATCGATTTTTTTTGTCTAAATGGCTGCCATTTTACGGCGACAGCAACAATTTGTAAGAAAACAAAAGTCAACAATTTTCTCTACTTTGGGCTTGTTCGACAGTTTTTTAAAATGTGTGTGAGAACTGTCAGTCTAATAAAATGGAATAATCCGAGGACAGTGACGACATCGGAAAAACAGAAACAAAGACATATCATGATCATGAGTAACAGTTATTTGTATATCCATATCCTACAGTTATAGGAGCTCAAAAGGTTAAGTTCACATTGTATAGGGACCGACCATTTAACCTGAAGGGAATTCAGAAATGTTTCTTTCTTTCGGCATTTTTTTTCCGTGATCACAGAAACTATATATGTGTAAAAATTTCATCATGTTCCATCGTGCATTTAGAGAGATATTCGCTTTTGAATTTTAACCTACTTAGAAATACACGTTAGTGGTGCGTTTCTTTTGATTGTCAGTATAGGTAGCATTTTCCAGAAAAAGGTTGCTTTTCAGAAAAGTGTTTAAGAGTTCTAGTCCTTTTGATTTGACCCAGATCTGTGAAATATCTATAAATCTTTCCAAATTTGTACAAATTTTTTTTAGAATAGGCGGGAACTTGAATGTGAAAACTAGACTAAGTGTATTTTATACAGTGTTATAATATTTTTTTATTCATTATTTTTTCTTTTGTATTGTAAAAATTACTGTCGTCCTTTATACAATTAGATAATAAGAAGCAACATCATATGGATTGGCCCTCTGACAGTTTACAAGGCATGACATGTTAACCCTTGAATCAGATGTGTCTAGGTTTTTTTTTTCTCTGGAATTTGCATTGTGAGGATTGCTTTAGTTTTTAATGTTCCTTTTTTCGTTTTGCAATTCTCTGGATATTGATTTATATTATCAATGCATGTTTGTTTTTTTTCTTGATCTTAATTTGTGCTTAGAACACTCTTGTACAAGTTCAACTGCTTGCCAAAATCCGTCTGCTGATTAGCATCGATCTTGTGATGTACCAATAGGAAATTTGGAACAACTATATGCACAAAAGGATACGTGAAAGGTTTCGCAGTGAATCACAATATGCATTCATATCGGAAATACGGTTTTAACAGAAAACTTTTTACATCCATAGTGATCACATTACTTAATTATTTGTGGAAAAAAAAGAGGAGGGACTGACATTTTTTACGAAACAAGTGTCTGTGTGTTTGCATTGTAATTTGGTATTTTTTTTAAACATGGAGCAAACATATACTATCCATTGCAGTATAGCAACGCATTCTGATACCTGTCCTATGAATGCTTCAACATTTTTGGTGGGCATTATCAGCTTTCCACAAAGTGGTTTGGCCACTTTCTCAAGAATTTATTTCTTTTTCATACCAATCTTATGCCTCTAAAAAGTTTTTAACATGTCATCTTTTACATACATTATCATAACAAAATCGTTTCAAATGCATTTTCTTACATTTAGATAAAAGCTTCAGTCACTGAATTTGCCATTTCAATGCAATTTTGACAAATTTTTGTAGGTTTTGTAAAAATTCGTTGTACAGGACATACAGAACCAAACTAAACTAACTACCACTTGGAAGGGCAAATGTTTATACACTCCCAACAAAAGATTGGTTTTGGTTCTCGGTGTCTTTTGAGCAGTACCGTTTTCCCGAACACTGTAAAATAGCTAGAATGGACATTAGGGCTATATTCCTACGAAATTTACTTACCAGATACCAACTTACACGATTTTCGACAAAATATAAGCATACTCTGAAAATGACCCGAAATGGGTACAAGATGCACGGCTTAATGGCCCTACTTCTTTCATGGCTGTCTATTATATCGAATATAATAGTTCACTAATAGTCGCAACTACCTGTACAATATTTTGGCAAGCACCTATACAATACAGGGGCAAGTACCTGTACATGACACGAAACATATAGCTGTTCATATTTGGGTCTTTTACTCAATATTACAAGATAGAATTGTGTATAAAAATATGACATGACGTAGATAGATCATTTTGCTAGACATTCATTAAATATAATGTCATTATTCTTAATTAACCCGTGAATCACACATCATGTGTTTACATTTTCTGAACTAGTCACTGATCAATCCTGTTTGTAAACTTTAGATACTGATTTTATGTCCGTTTTTAACATCGTTTAATAATTTAACTTACGGTCAATACTATACACACGTTAACATTAGAAAAACATTCAAAGAAACATTGAAATTTCAACATTTTCAATGCCGTCCTTAAGAAAACACTCGTAGCAACTACCTGATTTACGCCTGTACAAATCAAGAAAAATGCCGTACACTTCCGCTCCCACACTGTGACCCTAGAAACAACTAGAAAACACGAGGGGACTTTATAAGTGGATGATATAAATCGGATAATGGTTTTTATAAAATAAAAACGATACGCTAGGCTAGATAGAAAGTTGCGTGTTTGATTGACAAGGGTGTGGTGGCTCATGATGTATTTGTATACTCAAATCAATAATTTTTGTTATTTTTGTCATGTCGGATTCTACATACATAACTGGACCATGTACAGCTCGCTGATCACTCTTAGGTAAAATCACAATTTTGTAAAATGGTAAAACTGGAGAAATTAAATGTTGTTCTAGCGTATTTAATTCTTCAAAAGGAGCTTTATCCACTACTAAATTATTTATCATTGCTTGAGGAGATATAGCCTCCTTACATACATAAGAGTTATACGTTTTACACACAATATGCTTCTCTCCTTTTAACATTTCTTTCAACCTCTCATCTTTTGCATTAAATTCTTTCTCTTGTACTTGGCTTCGAAACATAAACCTTTTACAGCACACACAAATAAACACCGGTAGCTCTTTATTCTTCCCCAAAAAAACACAATTCTATCTCTTTCCACATTTCGTTCATCATTGCCTAAGTATATCTCCACAAACTACAATCACGCTTTGTTTAACATAATTGAAAAGTCTTTTATAGTATTTAGCTAGGCTATGGAATAGCCTAGTTAGCTAGGCTATGGAATAGCCTAGCTATATAGATAGTTCTTGGGGGAAGGTGAGGAGAACGCTTGCGCAGAAGACTATTGACCAATAGGAATTTCAGATTCTCGAAAATCAAAATGGCGTCCAGTTTCGTCCTGATAAAACGGGGCGGGGTTTATTTTTTCTGTTTCCCTGTGGAAGTTGAAAAGTATTATAAACATTTACTATAGGTGGTACTGGGAACAGCTTTGTACAGGATGATGGGATTGGTATTGCAATATCGCTTAGCCAGATTTATAAATATAAATATGATAAAAAGAACAGTAATGTATAAATTTAAAACCAGGAGATGAGGTATTGTGCAATAATCAATAATATACAAATCTAATATTTTCAATTGTGTTAAACAAAGCGTGATTGTAGTTTGTGGAGATACTTAGGCAATGGAGCACGAAAGGTGGAAAGAGATAGAATTGTGTTTTTTGCGGAAGAATAAAGAGCTACCGGTGTTTATTTGTGTGTGCTGTAAAAGGTTTATGTTTCGAAGCCAAGTACACGAGAAAGAATTTAATGCAAAAAATGAGAGGTTGAAAGAAATTTTAAAAGGAGAGAAGCATATTGTGTGTAAAACGTGTAACTCCTATGTGTGTAAGGCGGTTATACCTCCTCAAGCAATGATAAATAATTTAGAAATGGGTGAAGCTCCTTTTGAAGAATTAAATATAAATTTCTCCAGTTTTACCATTTTACAAAATAATGATTTTACCTAAGAGTGATCAGCGAGCTGTAATTGTGAATAAGTTATCCCGTGAGAGCTGATTTCTTGTAATTAATGCCAATACATTGCGTTACACAATATATATTTTCTCCGTTTTACGCGAAAAGCTAAACTTACATTGCTCACATTTCTTGGGGCAACTAAAAAAGTTAATTATTACTTTCATGCCAAATTTCAACAGCATTTGTAGCTGCATTGTCGAGAAAATCGTTGTTTTAAAAAATAAATTATGTAGGCTGTTTAAAATAACTTTTATCACAGACTGTAAGTCTTACTTACGGTTGTTTTGTATGCTGTTTGACGAATATTTTACTACACATTATGTAAAAAACACGGTAAAAAGTGAAATTTCAGCTATTTGCGATAATCAATGAACGGATATGGAGCACATGAGACAAAGTCTCTACAAATACATGGCAAAAACAAGCTATGGAACAACGCTTTTATTGTTGTTGACCTTGCGAGCTCGAGATGAGTATCGTGAATAAAATATTGTATCATGATATAGCGATACAACGCAGGCGTATCGTGATACATATCGATACGTATCGTCTTCTGATTTCTCAATTTCATTACATTTTAAATCTTCTTCTTGTAACTATATTATGTGATAAAATAGTAAGATATTCTTAAGTGGGACAAGAGTATTTATTTTCACGTAGCTAAATACATTTGTTTTTCCTTTATATGACTTTTTCATACCACAATCAGTACATTTCAAGCATTTAGGTGGTACTGATTCTGAAATTTTAGCAGAAATCGAGGACAATAAGTATAGATACGCTGGGTTTCGTACCGATGTACAGAGTTTGTTGAAAAATATCGCGATATGTCGATGAACCGACGTATCTTTACACCACTATTGCGAGTCTGTTTCGGCAGAATGTTTCCGGCAATTCATTTCTCCGTGTGAATCTCTTAATCTGTAAATAATTTGAAAGATATTACGCTTTGTCTCCCGCTATTTTGAACATGTTTTTAAAGAATACAACAATTTTGACCTTCCCCTAATTCGTTTTACTTTTAGAAATCACATTGAAATTGTCCTGAGATATCATCGCCTCTGAAACTGCTGAAGCAAACTGTAATAAGATGGCGTATGCAAGATCTTTCACAATTTACCGATTTCTTTTCAATATATTCACAAACCTGGCTCTCACTGCAGATTTTACCCTTTGAGATCATCTTGATCTTACCAAAAAATCCGCTGAACCAAACTTGACAGGTAAGTTGTATGGAAGGTATGTAGTTTGGTTCCTCTCATGCTACAAACTCCAAAGACTACCAGACGAAAAGAAATTACAGAAAGGGCAACCGATGTGGTACCAGCATTTTGTAATATTGTCTATAGAGGTCTATAGACAATTGAATTCCTATCAATAAGCAGTGTATTCTTCTATAAAGGCCCTTATTTAATGTATACCAGCACGAATTGATTCCGTTACTTTTGTAAGACTATTCAGGTTTATACAAGTGTACTTTACTACAAGAAAGAGAATTAATTTCACATGTTAAATCACTGGAGGATCCAGCTTCCGAAAAGGGGACCCCAATGAGTTTCCAGAAAAAAGGATTTCAGGCCTTTTCTTGTGCCAGTTTTGCGTAAATTTTGCACGAGATTAAAACTTTTTTCCTTAAAAGACTGAGGGTTGGATCATCCAATGTTACTAAATGGAACGCCATCAAAATTATCCGATATATTAAAGTATTACAGCACTTTCATAACTTGTTAAGAACAAAAACAAATAGGTCTGCAGTGTTCAACAGATGAGCTTAATTAAGACAAAACAGATCAGATTCCAACCCTTGATTTTTTTTTTAAGATTTGGTTTTTATTATTGATGATCATGTTAAAGAGGTGGGGGTCACTTACTCGTTATTTTATTTCCTTCAGCATACCAGTTTTTGTGAATGTATTAAATCTTTGCCAAAATTGTGTTATCGGGTCATCCGTTATAAGATAAGAAAATCAATTCAAGTGCATTTTCATACTTTTAGATAAAAGATTCAGCCATTGAATTTAACATTTCATTGCAATTTTGACAGATTTCGGCAACTTTTGTTAAAATTAGCTGTATAGTACATACAGAACCAAACTATTCTACCTTTTTGGGGCCATTTAGGGCTTGCTATATGGTGTGAGGTTCCTCACTGAGTTGAAGACCGTACGGTGACCCTAGATGCTTTGTTTTGGGTCGTTTTAACCTGGATATGGGATGTTGTCTCCTTGACATTTACCCCATTTCCTTTCTTTTTCATAGTCATTTGGAAGGGCAAATGTTTATACACTCGCAAAAAAATGGTTTTGGTTCCTGGTGTCCTTCAAGTACTGTAAAATGGCTTAAATAGAGAGAAAATGTTATTTACAGCCATATTCCGCTGTTTACATGTAAAAAAAACATACACGCGTGGCATATAATTAATTTTACTGATTGGAAGTACAAATACCAGAGACTACCTTACACGATTTTACGACAACGTGTGAGATTATTATGAAAATACCCAAAGTTATGAACAAAATTCACGGCTTTATGGCCCTATTTCTTTATTTTAAATGTAGTCTGTTAGCCCTATGTTATAATTCAAAGATATATATCAAGCTATTTTTCGTGTTTTTTTCTCAAATGTGTTTGGATATTTCTTTTTTGCGTGCTTCTATGATATAGTGAAATATTTCTTCGAAACAGTGAAAGTTCCATTCACAAAGTAACAAAATTGCCTGCTAACACGGTCCATTTTACTACAAAAGTAACATAAAATACTTCAAGTTGCAAAAACATAATAAAATCGTATGGTACGGCTAAATACTGCTCATTTGAATAAAAATAATACGTCAGTTAGCCTACAACTGTTTTCTTGATAAGACAGTAAACAGACTTACAGTACTACCGTAAACAGTATACAGTCGACAATTTTATTTAAATGATATTTTCGCTATTAAAAAGAAAGTGCAAATGATTATCTGGCTTTGTATGTGCAGTTAATGATACAATATACTAGCTATATAAATATAAAGACAGGTACGCACACATAAGCAAAGAAATAGCTCTATTTCAGTTTTATGACTGTTTATTTCACGTTTGAATAAAGACTTTTGAATTTGAAATCAACAGGCTACTTGTAAATAACATCATCTTCGGATGCATTAATCATTCATACACGTTGGGCGAACTTTACAAACTTAAAAAATTTCCTAAGTCATTGACAATATGTAAAAAACTTACAGGACATGTATGCTGTTTCACATGTTTACCTGTAAAAACGTTCTACAGCCTACAGATTGAACCGTAAGACAGATATTTCAGGCGCACAGGTTCCTATACTGTGACTATATAGGGTATTCTTCACCTCTTTTGTCACATGCGCATACCAATAGAAGAATTTACAAAAAAGTACCGAGAAAGGCTTACTTCAAGTATTGATTTGAGTATACAAATACATCATGAGCCACCACACCCTTTTCAATTAAATACGCAATTTTCTATCCAAGGCTATTCCATAGCCTAGTGTATCGTTTTTATTTCATAAAAACCATTCTCCGATTTATATCATCTACTTATGTTTATAAAGTCCCCTCGTGTTTTTCTAGTTGTAAATTATTGATTATTGCACAATACCTCATCTTTATTTATTAACTTCTGGTTTTAAATTTATACATTACTGTTCTTATTCTTTTTATCATATCTATATTTATAAATCTGGCTAAGCGATATTGCAATACCAATCCCATCATCCTCTACAAACCTGTTCCCAGTACCACCTATAGTAAATGTTTATAATACTTTTTAACTTTCACAAGGAAACAGAAAAATTAAACCCGCCCCGTTTTATCAATTCGATTCAAATACTTTATTTTGAAAACACTCAGACACTTAAAGTGTTACAAGAGGAATTGTATACATTCATACAACCAATGGAAATGGCGATACATATAATAATGAAATATTTACAAAAGTTTTTCTACTTTTCTCAAAAATATAGCCAAATTATTAAGCATATTAACATTACAGATTGAAAATAACCCATACATTTTATACATCGACGGATAGCGCACATAATAGTTTGGGATATATTTGTTTCTAAGACTTATAACTTCTGCATCAACACAATTAAACAAGTAATGAAATTCATTCCCAATATCTTGAAGATTACAAATATTACATTTTCTATGTTCCAAAGTGATCCCAACCCATCTACCTGTTTCAACAGGGAATTTAATATTAGAACATCTTAAACGGCAAATAGTAATTCTGTTTCCCTTGTTTAATTTCAGTAAATATTTCTCAATTCCAAATTCTTGTTTAAGACACCTATACAATTCACCCCTTGATGAATTATTCATACTTTGAAACCAATTTTGATAGAAAGCGTCCAATAATCTCTGCTTTATAGTAATTTTAATATCAAGATTTTGTAGTGCATACTGCCTATCCCAGATATAAGAAAGCCCTATATCATTGAAAACTGACTTCAAATTTTCGATCCATTTAAAACTAAATTCATTAGTATTATTCGAAGCAAACATTAAACGATATAACATCCCAGAGAGTTTATTTGGGTTCAATAGCAATTTCTTCCAAAAGTTGATCATTCGCAGCTGCACTATAATATTTAAAGGAAATCTCCCGCTTTCCCCGTAAACCNGCCAATTGGGCACAAAGCTTAGTGTTGGAACTTATGGGAATATATTCACATTTTTTCCCTCTGAAACAATCGGTTGTACGATTGTAACAAAACTTTACTACAATACTCCTTGTGTCCCCTCGAAAAAAAATATATGTCCATCATGTCTGCACTCCTTCCAAGATGGCTGCCAGTGAGGAAATAGTTCACATTTGAACACATGTGAAATTCATCTTTTCTGAAAGTACTTGGCAAATTTAAACCTGGCTAAGTAAAAAAAGGTTTTCAGATGGCCCCCTTCAAAACTCAGGTCTGCAAGATATCCGCCAGTAGAACATAATAATATTGGACTCTATATACATTGAGGTTTATAAACATTGAAATGGAAAAACATGATGTGTCCAACATGTCTGCACCCCTGAAACAGCTGGATTTATTGGATAGTCTATATAAGAAATGGTCCAGGTGAGTGGTACAGACTCTTGAGAGGCTCCTATATAGTTCATCGTCACCTTAAATCATCTTATATATACAAGTAAACAATTTTACCTCATAGTAAGTTCAAGGGAGCCCTAACATTCGTCTTACCTAATAACAGGATATATGTACATGTAATAGATGGCAACATTTGTATACTCCTTTTAAGTAATACTGGTGCGAAGTGAAGTACAACCATTAGAAAAAATCACAGTATTTCTTTAATTTAATTTAAACAATATTTTATTTAGAAATAAATCTAAATAGGATTGGGCAGCAGGCATTGCCTATATAAGTATTTCTTTATTCTTAAGTTTGACGTGAACCTAAATTGACATACTATATTTTGTTTAAATCAGGGAAAATCTGCACAGGAGTCGGGGACAATCAGTACAGACCAGAAGACGATCAGGGACAATCTGTACACCAGAGCCAAATCAAAATAACTTATTTTTATTGGTTACAAATTCAAATTATACAAAAAATTTCATAACAGAGTAAATTATAAACATATGAACTATAATTAAACTGTTTCAAAATATTAATAAGAATCTTGCATCGTTAAGCAAACTTAAAAACACATATTTATTAGCATACACAACTAGGATATTGAGCTACACAAGGTATACATTCAAATTCTTTACTAATGACCATTGTCCAGACTTGCTAAATGATATGTATCAAATTCATTATTTCAAAAAACAAAAACACTGTCCCAAAAGCTGCTTAGTCAGGGATTTGTTCAGCCTTTGTTACTTTCATCCCTTCAGAAATTCTATGGCCGTCACCATGACATCATTGACAGATATGACGTGTCTGTGTCCCAAATGAAAACGGACATTTTCAGCTAAATTTCACGTCTTCACGGATTTGACATAACCGGATTTGACTCAACCCCAGATTGACTCACTGATAGTGTGACGGGTGCCGCTAGCGGAGCAGGACATGCTTACCCTTCCGGAGCACCTGATGTCACTCCCGGTTTTCATGGGAGTTCACACTATGAGTGCCTTAGTTCTTAATGTTATCTTTTTATTTCCGTGCATTGTAGCTGTCTCACGTCCTTGTTTTGTTTGTCTTTGTTTTTATCTGTTACCGTTTCTGCCATGTCTTTGGACTTCGATTTTTGTAGTCATCGCTTCCCTTGTTCCTTCGGTATTCTACTGCCGTTGTTTCAAGCTATTTATAAGCTAATTATTGTAGATAAGTGAGATACTGATCAGTGAAAATCAGTACTTGATCAGTGAAAATCAGTACAAAAATCAGGGAAAATCATTTTCTGCTGTACACGGTTACAGGTAGTGAGAAAGAGATATATAAACTAAATACATTAATTCAAGTTTCTTCCGGGCAGGTTGTTACTCTAATCACGGGATATGATTCAAGCTAAATTACATCAAAAACGCGAAACATTTGTAACATGTACTAGAGGATAAAAAACAAATCTTTAAGAATTGAACCGGGCAAATGATATGTACCCAATAGGCAGCCGCTCGCCACTTTCATTTTCACTTTATTTAAGCCGGATTTTTCTAAAGAAAGCTGGTTTAAAGCTATGCACGGAAACAACTATAAGTCTTGTACCACCGATATCATGTGATGATATGTCTCATTTTTTATGTATCAGATTAGTCCTACATGTAATGACAGGAAAATCAAACAGTCGCATTCTGACACATGATGAGGAGGATGGCCTGCTAGAAAGTTAAAGCGAACATTCATTCCTCTATAATGATGACTTTGAAGCATTTGCTATTGTCTAACCCAAACTACGCTCCTTCTTTTCTCTGCTACTCTAGATCTGTTACAGTTATCATCTTTTCTTTGAAGCATTAGCCACCCGGGCCACAACTTTTGCTGCTCCACCACCATACTGAACTGTTCTCTGAATTTTAACATTTTATTCCCATGTACTAACAGGACAAAACTCGAGAGCACTCGACCATTTCACGATATTCCTCCGACCAGGTCTAGTTAATCAAAGACAAATCGGGTTATGATCTGGCGTAATCTGACAAAGTCTGGTTGGTCGAATGAGAGTCCAGCATAAGTCGTACTTGAATCATATCTAGAAATCGAGAATGGTCCTGTGATAGTCGTGTTAAATCGGGTTAAGGTCGAGTGGACGTCGTGAGCTAGCTCGATCAATGAATTTTATGACGTACATCGAGATAAAACAGCATGGTTGATCTGATCGGCAGTGTAAAACTAGCATAAGTCCTTGGTGATTAAGAAGAAAATTTAATTTTTTTTACAAAAGTTTTCTATGTTTGAAATGAGTATTTACATTTTGATGAAGAAAAAAAAAACATGTTTAAGAGGTAACTCAGGGCTAACTTGAGGCTCAACTCAGCCTGTATCGCTCACCTGGTCTATAATAGCCAAGTGTAGGAAAAATTTTCCCATAGCATGATCCAATGTGAAATTTCAGTCCCCACTGGCCATGTTGGATCGGGTACGAGTCCAAACGACACAATTTTAAAGGGGACCATCTAAGGAATATTATAGCCCAGTTTGGTTTTAATTGGCCAAGTAGTTAAGAGAAGTAGATTTTGAAACATTCTTTCCATGGGGTTTAATCACAAAAGTCACAATCAATAGTCCATACATGTTACATAAATCTTCTTGGGAATGACTTGGCCACTAAACTACTATACACCAGGTGGGCGATACAGGCTGAGGCGATCCTCCAGTTTTAAAGACACTTTCACTTTCCCTTTAGTTATAATCAAAAACCAATATATAAACATCATAAAATATCGTTATCCATTTATATATTTCTTTATTGCAGATGGCACAACGGGAAGTCATTTGCAGGTTTTATTTTGATTTAGGACTCGGTTACGCTGAAATTTTAGAATGCTTTTCACAGATTCACAACATTTTCATAAGCATGAATTCACTAAAAAGGATTTTTAAAGAAGTGGTTTTATATCACAGATGCGAATTATGGGATAGCCTCGTTCTAGTATAAGTCTTAACAACTAAGTCGTTATAACGAGATACTAAGTCGTTATAACGACTTATCTAAGTCGTTATAACGAGATATCAAGTCGTTATAACGAGATAATAAGTCGTTATAACGAGATAATATGTCGTTATAACGAGATACTAAGACGTTATAACGAGATGCTAAGTCGTTATAACGAGATACTATGCCGTTATAACGAGATACTAAGTCGTTATAACGAGATACTAAGTCGTTATAACGAGATACTAAGTCGTTATAACGAGATAAAAATAAAACACCACCTGGCACTAATGGACTTCCGTAGTTTCTCAATAACTACAAGTGAAACGTCGATGATATTTGGTGTCTTGGTTAGTACATGTCAGTCTGCCAATGGCTTTTTACCTTGACCTCAATTTAACGGTTCAGTGGCCAGGTTAAGTTTTTTTGCTTAAGTCTGTTTCTCAATAATTACAAGCTATAGATCAATGATATTTGGTATATAGCTTGGTCTTGGTTACTACATTTCAGTCAGCCATATATTTTTTAACCTTGACCTCAGTTTTACGGTCCAGTGACCAGGTTAAGTTTTTGCTTAAGTCTGTTTTTCAATAACTACAAGTGATATGTCAATGATATTTGGTATATAGCTTGGTCTTGGTTAATGATATTTGGTATATAGCTTGGTCTTGGTTAGTACATGTCAGTCTGGCTTTTGACCTTGACCTCATTTTCCTGGTGTAGTGAACATAGTTATTTTTTCTGATTAGAACAGTTTCTCAATTACTGTAAGTTGTACGGTAATGGTAATAATATCTGTCTTGTAGGTTGATCTTGAATAGCCTTAATGTCTTTTTCCATGTATAGAATATTTCACTAACATGACGTTTTTGATAATAAAAGTAAACTTTATAAAGAATTTACAAGCGTCTTTTGTTATTTGTATAAAAAATTATCTCAATTGCTCGTAAAGAATTCCCACAGTGAATCTTTCAAAACTCGTAAAGCAAGCCTAATCACTCAATGTTCATTCCACAGTCTAGTAAAATGTATATCTCAACACAATGTGAATTAAAAGACGAAAACTTACACAGTGACGTAGAAATATGCGATAAAGAATCAGTGACTAAATATACCGTTTTCACTCAGAAATAAGGACGTATTCGCGAGTCTTTTTTCTTTGTCACACAAGTAAGGGACCGACCATTTAACCTGAAGGGGGGGGCTATGTTTTTTTCGAAATAAATATTCTGAAGCTGATTTTATGTGAAAAAATATTTTGGCTGCAAAAATGATGAAAAAAAAATATTCTGAAGGGGGCTTTCTGCCCCAAAAAAGAATGCTTACTTTCAAAAAAATATTTTGTTATACTAGTTAAAAAAATAAATATTTTTTTTTCGCGCAAAGCGCAACAAAAATTTTCTGTCCAGAAAAAAAAAACCATAACCCCCCTTCAAGTTGAATGGTCGGTACCTAAATATTACTTTACGTTAGAAGAATACACGGTTTCGAGTGACAGGTTTCATAAAAACTTTTACAATGTGTAAAGTAATCATTTTCTAACGTATTTGCAAAATTATAAATGTTTTGGTAGTCCACTAAATTTGTAACTCGATACTCGACTTTTTCAACTCGATACCCGACTTTTTTAACTCGATACTCGACACTCGACAAAAGTTATCTATTTTACAGCATCTGTATCCTTTAAAACAATGTTTTAGTCGATTTTCGGCTTCAGTCGTTAAGCAGCTTTGAACCAAAAAAATCAAAACAAAACAAACTACTAAACAAACAAACAAAAAAGCAGAAAAAACAAAAAACAAACTAAATTTGCAATTACAAGGACTACTGTAGTAGCTGATGTCGCCCCTGGCAGCCATTTTGATGAATCCTTTTTGTTCGCAGTGTCAAAATATACCTAGAAATAACTTTTCGTTGAAATCGGACAAAGTTTTGACGTATTTTGGCAGCCATCTTGGAAATGTCAGTCGTTTTGAAATAGACCGTTTCACGGTTATTGGAGACATATTGGATAGAGAGCAAATTTTCAGAAAGAGGTAGAAATGGTCCCAAAAATGCGGGAAACTACATGGTTACAGAACCATTTACAGAACCGTTACAGAAACAAGTGAACATTATACAAAATATGATAAATGTCTGCATAGCAGTTTCAGAGATTTTTTAAGCGTGAAACGTTAGCTACCTTGGAAACGGCGGTCATTTGGGATATTTTGGGCGATGCATGCACAATTTCTGATAATGGTTCAACATTGTGCCAAGTGTGAATGAATTCCGTCCTAATTCTTTGAGGAAATAACCGGACAAAATAGGTGGAAGAAAGAAACATTGGAAAATAATAAAAAGAAACAGACAAAGAGCAAACTTGTATTTACGCCGTCTCAACTACGTCTGGGGTCGACATAATTAATCTAAAATTTAAATATATCTGACCAGTGACCACTTTACATTTTGTATCATTATAATCAGTAATAATAATGTTTACTTTCTATTTACAGACTATAAGAAAGAACACAGACATTCAATGAACAGAATGCCGCCCAACTATTTTGTGTCCATTCGTATTACGAACCCGGAGGTTTGTGCACTGTAAATGTATATACCAATTGCATGGAACCTTCATTTACTAGGATTGGTCTTTTTCAGACAAATTTGGTTAAGAAGTATACATCGACATAGCAATTTATCGGTGATATTTATATCTATTGCAAATCACTGTATCTATGCAAAATAATTCCTTTTCATTGGTTTAAAGGCATTTATTGTAAAATACGAAAAGAACATTACCGTTCAAAAAGCACCCGAAACTAATGTAATAGAACCATATGTGACATTACTCATGTTGGTATTCTTTAATAAAAGAAATTACACAATACCAAAGTTATTGTAAATTTACTTTATGCATAACTTTGGTCTCTTCAGTACAGATAAAACATTTAGGGACCATAAATCAAAACCTCGTAAAATCCGACAAAGAGCAAATAAATCAAAAGTTCTAAATCACAAACTAAAATAAGCTGAAGAACAGAGCTGTGCAAGAGAAACATTCTCCTTAGTTTTGAGCAAAATAAAAAATACCGAAGTTACTGTTAATTTATTTTCTGCATATGCGCATTTCGACAACTTATGACTCATCAGTGCAGATCATACCAGTGATAATAAGCAAATATTTCTAACATTTATGAAGAGGTAGCTCCCCGGCTTCGTTAATTTGACTAAGCATTAAATTAGAAATTGATTGCGTGTATGCATCTTGCATACAGAGAAATTTTTCTTGAGAACCACTGAATGGATTGAACCTTACTTGGCATGAATTATACTTATGAGGTGCTGACTTGGTGCCTATCTTTTTCTTTTTTTTTCTTTTTTTTTTCAATACCTTATGGTTTATGGGTTATTTCTCTTTACATTCTGTTTTCAAATCTCCATTTATTAACTTTTCTCTTTTAAGCTTCAGAGAAATTCCCTGCAATCACTTTATTAAACACATATATTTCTTCCATAATCATTATAATTTTTGTATATACATTGTAAATGTATATCGTCTTCAACAGAGTTATTCTATCGCTTTTGTACCAAGCTATTTTTTTCTTGCATGAATATTGAAGCAGCTTCATAGCCTGCTCAGACTGATTCAATTAAACAAAGCCTTAATGCTATGTATGCATTTTGCAAGCAAAGAAAAATTTGCTGAGAACCAATGAGTGTATTTGCACCAAACTTGGCATGAATGTTGCTTTTGAGGTGCAGACTAGGTGTTGTTACTTTGGTGCCTATCTTTCATCCATTATGACTGGATCCTATGGAAAGAGCATACAAAGAATTTTTCGTCTGAAACAACTGGGCTAGTTATCACAATGTATTTTAGATTTTTTTTATCTTTAAAATTGCGTCCTGCAGTCCGTTCCTTATCCAAGATGGCAGGCAATAGGGAAATAGTAAATAAAAAGGTTGGATCATATAACATAAAGGTTTGTTTACATAGTTTGAAAATGAGACCCTTTGACATGGAAGTTTATTTGACTTTCTCTAATTTCTAGCCAATTTAACCAACGCCTGTCCGATGTGATAAAAATATTTCTCGTCACTAGTGAGAGAACAACTCGCGTGAAATTTCCCGCCAAATCTATTCGGAACATAATACTCGGTGTTTTACATTATGTTAAATTAGAGAAAAAATTTCTACAACTTAAACACGTTAATTATGAAATTTCTCACATCTTGTTAAATAAATTTTGAAATGTTTAAAAACTCGGCAAGCCTCGTTTTCAAACATTTGCAAAATTTATTTAACTCGATGTGAGAAATTTCATAATCAACTTAGTTCTCGTTGTAGAAACTATATTTATGCATTGGCCGTGGTCCAGGTGAGCGAGCCTTGAGAGGCTCTAGTTTATTTAAACAATTTATTTTTTTTCAATGATTTTTTTTTTCATTTTAAACCTCTTTCTAACGCAGTCATTATAATATTCTTTTGTTTAGTTATCAGTTCAAAGCACAACATTGCATCCTGCGAAAACAGCAGAAAGTCTAACGATACGATACTTTCATGTTAAAAGTTTTGTTTTTAAATTGCATAAATTGTACATATTTTCAGATAATTCAAAATATTGGTGAGGTACAAAAAAGAATGAGTCAGTGGAACAGAATATTAGAATTGGCCAATGTTAATCTGTCAACAGTTCATATTACACTGAGAGTTGCATATTTAGAAGCAGAGGATCAGATATTAAGGTAAAAAGCTTGCATTGATACACTGATCACGTACTTTATTTTTTAGTACGGTTTTTAGCCTTCAATATCTGATTTTAGAAATTCATGGAGAGAGCACAATAGCTTGTCCTTGTCTTCTTATAAAATTTTAGTTTCTTGATATTTGGGTTATGGGGGATGTGGTTTGTTTCCATTGATTTATTTACTTTTATTACCTTTTTGGGGCCATTTAGGGCTTGCTATATGGTGTGAGGTTCCTCACTGTGTTGAAGACCGTACGGTGACCCCTAGATGCTTTGTTTTGGGTCGTTTTAACCTGGATATGGGATGTTGTCTCCTTGACATTTACCCCATTTCCTTTCTTTTTCATATTTATAAATCCTAAAGTTAATAATGACTTTGTCCGACCACCATATGGCCAAAAATAAATTACTGTTCCAGCTGACAAAGTAATTTTTTCCTGCATTTTTTGCCTTTTTAAGGTGCACATCGCTAGTCCGACACTCATTAGTCCGACACTTGTACTATCATAGCGATAATTAAAAGAAACGCGTTTTTATAATAAAATAAGATTATAGTTCAAAACGGCTATGAAATGTGTTTTGTGCCATCTTGTTTCTCGTTCTTGCCAAAAATGATTAACCGAGCTGACGAATATCTTTTAAATTGTGTCATGACAGCCTACCCACGTTGATTTAAGTGGCCAGGAAAATGACGGGGCTTTATACGGAACAATTCCTTAGCTTATACGGTTAGGCGGCTGGCTGGAGTGTTAGGGGTCCCAGGTTCGACCTCCGGAGTTGATATTATGAATTTTATGTAGAGATTCATGCTCTCTGATTACAAGATAGGCGATGAAATAAATGGAGTAAATGCACTTGAGACAAAGTGTCTGAAAATACCCGGTATATTGTAGAACCAAGCAGTGCAACAACGCTTTTATTGTTGTTTATCATCTAAAAGTCGCCATGAGGTCTTTAACAATGAGCTTTGCTCATACCTCATGACACGTTCAGCGGTTTGAGCGGAATTCATAGCTATATGTTGCCATGTATCATTTTTTTGGCCATGGATGCGGGATCATCAACAAACATGATAACTGGCAAAGTGCTCTTACAAAAAGACTAAAATGTTATAATCTGTACACACGACTATTTTTGCCCTTTCAACCTAAGTTACACTGCAAGGTTTGCTTACATCTATTTTGATGTGCCCCGTGTTGTCTATCGATGTTGTTTTTGTCCTTATTTTTGTCTTTCGTCGGGCTGCTTAATGACAAATACTTGTAGGCAGACATTGCCAGGTTTGACTTTTTTCATCATTGACCGCTCCCGACATGTGTTGTTTCAATGACATATGTTAGCTGCGATCGATGTTGCTCAACATTTATAATTATTCTTGTAACCCTGGTGCTTTCAGCTGGATAACCCTAAGCATCGCCCAAGTTGGCACTCCGTGGCGGGTGGGGAGCAAGGGAGTGGCCTTGATATAATTTTTGTCAAGAATACCGCTTAAGTGCACGCTAGGGGCCTTCTGATCTCCCTTGAGGGGTTGAATATTGTTCACCTCTGGTTGAAGACCCTCAGGCGACATCAAGATGTAGACACTGGCAGGAATAAAAGCCCTGTCCTTGATAAACTGGAGTTTTCTATGTATCGTGTGCGTTTTTGTCACATGTACATCCACTCCATATCCTTTCATTTTTCCTAACAGAAGACAATCATAACATATTTAAACAATCACGGGCTACTATCGAGTTAATTTCAAGAAAACTTGACATTCTAAAACAGTAAGATGTGGTCTCTCTAAGCACGTGGTCAGAAAAGTATTTGGAACCTACTTGACAAAACTAACCAAATTTTTTTACTTGAAACAAGTAGCACTTTAAGGAATGGTAAGCGCTATTTGGGATTAGGTTTTGAATTATGTTGCTGACTAAACGTCTGCTAAAGGTTGAACTATCATCACTTTTAATTAAAAATGCTTTATTTTTTTACTGGTTATCACAAGCAGGGAACCATTCTGACCCCTTGAGATTTTTCGAAAAGTTACCTCCCTTTTGGGTTTTGCTAAATTTGCTAAGGTTCCAAATACTTTTGTGACCACGTGCTTAGAGTGACCAAATAGCGCTTACTATTCTTCAAAGTGCTACTTGTTTCAAGTAAAAAAATAAACAACTGTACTGACTTGAACTGTATTCTCAGTGATTAAGAAAGTATTAAAAATTCTAAAATATGCTAACTTACTGTAGAATATCATAAATATTGTGTAGGGAATCGTAACTACGCGGCCATTTACTGGATTATTTTTTAGTGTAGCGGAAATGGCCGATTAGCCACGATTGGTTTGTCTGGTGTAGATGTTATTTTTCCTTTGAAGGTTTGACCATAGATCACAAAATTTGACTAGAACTGACACGAACTTCAGTGATTGGCAAATCATCTACTATAACAAAAGTAAGAAATTTGTGCAAATGAACGCAAATAAAATGAAAAATGTGTGCAAATGTAATAAAAAAATGTTCAAGCAAATGACATGCAAAAGTGCGTAAATGAAATGCACCGAAAAAATGATAATATCTGCATGTTATTGATACATGTATAAAGTTATAAAGATACCTCTCAACCATTCTGTCTCTTTGTCACAATTTCATGCAGTTTTTATATAAAGGAATAAAGTTTTCATATTTGGTTGTCAGCTTGCGGATTGACTAGATATAATTTGCCTCTCCTGGTCTGTAGTGTACGGTGGTACATTTAGGATACACAAATTTTTATTTTTTTTATAATATTATGTCGAGCGCTCGACTCATTATGTCGAGCGCTCGACTCATTATGTCGAGCGCTTAACTCATTATGTTGAGCGCTCGACTCATTACCAAAAAGTTTAATTACCTAGTAAGAGTTTTAGGTGAGCATGGTAATTTTAATCGTGTTGCCTTTGGTGATGCGTTATGGACAGCAGTTGTAAGACGGATGATCCGTATGGTTCCCTTCTTCAGAAGCATGTCACGATCTGCTTGAAAGTTGGCAATACATAGTAGGAAAACTTATACTTAATACTAAAATGAATATCCCAAAATGTGCTCTGCTTTCTGAACGGTAAACTGTTTTATGGACAGATAATTTATTACTTTGCTCGTTTCGACTCATTACACGATAACCGTCTTTGTAAAGTCGTTTTTTAAAGAACTTAAGGTATTATCCTCCAACTGTTGG
>MJUU01002485.1:22704-44709 GCA_002080025.1 Modiolus philippinarum | reverse complement strand
GATGTATTTGTATACTCAAATCAATACTTGAAGTAAACCTCTCTCTTTACTTCTTTGTAACTTCTTCTATTGGTCACAATTTTGTAAAATGGTAAAACTGGAGAAATTAAATGTTGTTCTAGCGTATTTAATTCTTCAAAAAGAGCTTTATCCATTTCTAAATTATTTATCATTGCTTGAGGAGGTATAGCCTCCTTACACACATAAGAGTTACTCGTTTTACACACAATATGCACGTCTCCTTTTAACATTTATTTCAACCTCTCATCTTTTATATTAAATTCTTTCTCGTGTACTTGGCTTCGAAACATAAACCTTTTACAGCACACACAAATAAACACCGGTAGCTCTTTATTCTTCTGCAAAAAACGCAATTCTATCTCTTTCCACCTTTCGTTCTACATTGCCTAAGTATCTCCACAAACTACAATCACGCTTTGTTTAACAAAATTGAAAAGTCTTTTATAGTATTTGTATATTATTGATTATTGCACAATACCTCATTTTTATTTATTAACTTCTGGTTTTAAATTTATACATTACTGTTCTTAAGTCTTTTTATCATATCTATATTTATAAATCTGGCTAAGCGATATTGCAACACCAATTCCATCATCCTCTACAAACCTGTTCCCAGTACCACCTATAGTAAATGTTTATAATACTTTTCAACTTCCACAAGGAAACAGAAAAATTAAACCCCACCCCGTTTTATCAGGACGAAACTGGACGCGATTTTGATTTTCGAGAATCTGAAATTCCCACTGGTCAATAGTCTTCTGCGCAAGCGTTCTCCTCACTGCGCAAGCGTACTCCTCACCTCTCCACAAGAACTATCTATATAGCTAGGCTATTCCATAGCCTAGCTAATAAATGAATAAAATATGCTGAATGATTTAAAAAAATCTTTTTTACAAAAAAAATTCTATAGATATCAAGCATATTTCATCATAAATGAGTTTGATTTCTATATATAAAAGAGTTAAGAAGAAACATTTAGCACACTAAACAATACTTAAATGTTTCTGAATGACTGTAATTGGATGCAGACACAGAAGTCACTGAAATGACCCCCTCCAATCATTTTCCAAGCATTATTAGGAAACAATTTTCACCCCCCTTTTTTCTAAACATTTATAATTAACTTATTGTCTTTCTGGCTATCTGTGTTTTCAATTTTTTCATCAATACAGTAGAATAACAAAGTACCGAAGTATCTATTTATAGCTATTCAAAAAACCAGAACAGAAGAAATGCATTACATGTAATTACATCAGAAAATATTTAATAGATTTAGTAACCTCCCTATTCACTGATATATATAATGTATATTAATAACGGTCTATGGTAGGAATCCAGAAACATTTTCTCATCTATACATGAAGATGGATTTATTGCTTGTATAAATATAAAAAATAATATGTATATAAATTCTGAAATCAACTGAAAAATCAAATCACCATTAATACACCTTTGAAATAGAAAACCCCTTTTACTTAACATGTCATCAAAATATTGCAGACATTCCTCATATCAATTTGACTTATCTCCCTTTGGCCAACTGCCATTCAAAAGACTGTCAAATGTTAAACTTTTTAAATATGGTCATAAGTCAAGGTCAAGGTCAAGAGGTCAAATATTCTGGTACCAACTGAAAGGTCTTCCCACAAGGAATGCACATGCAAAATATGAAAGTCCTATCACTAACTATTCAAAAGATATACTCAATGTTAAAAGTTTTTATGCACTTGTTCACAGGCCAAGGTCAAGGTCACAAGGTCCAAAATTTTGGTATTGTTTGAAAGGTCTTGCCACATGAAATACACATGCAAAATATGAAAGCCCTATTACTTACCATTCAAAAGATATGTCCAATGTTTAAGTTTTTTTGTGGACAAACAGACAAACAAACAGACAGACAGACCAAAAACTATATGCCCCCTGAATCTTCAATTCACGGGGGCATAAAAAGGCACAAAGTCGGTAAACAGGAATTGGTGATCCGATTTGGCTAAAAAGAGGAGGTGCAGTATAGGACCCCATACTGATGCACCATACCAATATCAGGTGGCTGTCATGCGTAGTCGCTGAGAAAAATGCGACGAAAATATGTGTGACGGACGGACGGACGGATGGACGGAGCGGGGGTATAAAAACCGACAGACGATGCAGTACAAAGCAGGACGACGACGTAAGACGGCAGATACTGTGAAAGTACTATTGTTCATGGGGTTCCAATTTTCGTGGATTTCGTGGTTCGCTTAAACCACGAAATTAAGTTCCCAACGAAATGCATTTTGCCCTAGAGTTTTAATGCATTGAATAAGAAACCACGAATTTAAGTACCCACGAAGTAGTGATTTTTATAAAACCACGAAAACTGATGCCCACGAATAAAAGTACTTCCACAGTAGTAATACCTATGTGTCAACTGCTTAGAGCAGGCGACACAAAAAAGCTTCCATATACCATTGCAGTACAATTTATCTAAATTTGCTTCAAAAGTTTTTGAGCTGGTGGTGAAAATGATGATTTTTGAATATGGTCCCATGTTTCTACTTCCCTCTATTGGCCACCTTAAACTTGTTGAAGAAACTGTCACTTCTCTGTGCATGCTATTTAGAAGAACAAAAAATTGTGAAAGTGTAAATAATCGTACGAGTGCAAAGTGTGATTGAATGAGAATTATTTTTGTGTTTTTCTTTTTAGGATAAAACTATGTACATGAGACTGTGACTTAGTTACTGTTTGTGTAGGCTGAAACTGCTCATTTAAATGAATCATTGTGTAGGCTGAAACTGCTCATTTAAATGAATCAAACTATGCACAGCGCTGGTGGCTATGTTTTTCAGCCGAGTTGAGCAAAATGAACAATCTCTGTAAAGACCTCCCATTTATAATTCCTGAAAAGTTGAGTAAAATATGCTTCAGTGGTTTCAGAGGAGATAAAAATGTGATTTTTCGATAGGGTCCAATGTTAAAACTATGTTCCATGCTGGCAGTAATGATTTTTTTATCAAATTGAAAGGAAACAAGTGTGGATCGTATTGCAAGGCAATACAGAAGTCCCCTACCCGTGGCATGATTCTGTGTTATACCTGCAAACCTAGTTAAAGAAAAAAGTTTTCCGAGTCCAAGGCCCATAGCAAATAATAGCTCAATATCTGGAAAAGTTTAGAAAAAAAGTCAGGAAAACCTATAATTTACCAAAATTTTCTACGACCAAAGTCCATACCCCGTCAAAAATCAATGGACCCAACCCAAACTCAAACTTAATGTGTAACCCATAGTGGCTGATTTACATAGCAAATATAGCTTGATATCTGGACAGCTAAGAAAATAAGTACGGAAAACCTATATTTTACCAAAATTTTCTAAGTCCAAGGCCCATAACTCCGTAAAATATCAATGGACCGGAACCAAACTCGAACTTGATCTGTAACTCATAGCAGTAGACTCACATAGCAAATATTAGCTTAATATCTGTAACGGTTTAGAAAAAAACGCCGGAAAACCTATATTTTACCAAAATTTTCTAAGTCAAGGGCCCATTACTCCATAAAATATCAATTGACCCAAACCAAACTCGAACTTGATCTGTAACTCATAGCAGTAGACTCACATAGCAAATATTAGCTTAATATCTGTAACGGTTTAGAAAAAAACGCCGGAAAACCTATATTTTGCCAAAATTTCTAAGTCCAAGGCCCATAACTCCGTAAAATATCAATGGACCGGAACCAAACTCGAACTTGATCTGTAACTCATAGCAGTAGACTCACATTGCAAATATTAGCTTAATATCTGTAACGGTTTAGAAAAAAACGCCGGAAAACCTATATTTTGCCAAAATTTTCTAAGTCCAAGGCCCATAACTCCGTAAAATATTAATGGACCGGAACCAAACTCGAACTTGATATGTAACTCATAGCAGTAGACTCACATAGCAAATTTTAGCTTAATATCTGTAACGGTTTAGAAAAAAACGCCGGAAAACCTATATTTTACCAAAATTTTCTAAGTCCAGGGCCCATTACTCCATAAAATATCAATTGACCCAAACCAAACTCGAACTTGATCTGTAACTCATAGCAGTAGACTCACATAGCAAGTATTAGCTTAATATCTGTAACGGTTTAGAAAAAAACGCTTGAAAACCTATATTTTGCCAAAATTTTCTAAGTCCAAGGCCCATAACTCCGTAAAATATCAATGGATCGGAACCAAACTCGAACTTGATCTGTTGCTCATAGCAGTAGACTCACATAGCAAATATTAGCTTAATATCTGTAACGGTTTAGAAAAAAAGTCCGGAAAACCTATATTTACCCAAATTTTCTAAGTCCAAGGCCCATAACTCCGCCCAAAATCAATGAACCGGAACCAAACTCAAACTTGATCTGTAACTCATAGTGGTAGCTTTACATACCAAATATTAGATAAATATCTCTTATAGTTTGGGAAAAAAGTCCGGAAAACTTAGTGTGACGGACTGACAGACTGACGGACTGACAGACTGAAGGAGTGCAAACCTAAAGTCCCCTTCGGCGAAGCCGGTAGGGGACTTATAAGCAATCGTTGTACAGGACCTCCCATACATCATAACTGTATAGTTTTGTTGAATTTGCTTCAGTGTTCAGATGGATAACAGATGCCGAGTGATGGCAATAGCTCACACTGACCCTTTGGGCAAATAAAGGGCTACGCCGAGCGCAGCACGATACGACCGCAGCATGTCGACCACTGAAATTTGGACAAGTGTAAACTAAAATTAATGTGGACACAGTAATTTGGTGGACACAATAAGGACATTGTCACAGAAATTAACTGGACACAAACTAGTGAAAATAAAAATTAGCTCTTTTAATCCCTTATGACAAGGATATTGTAAGAGCTAAGAAATTCTGTTGACTACCATCAAGAAAAATCCGAAGAAAAAACTCAGGTTGAAATCCAATGAAAAATAAAGATTTCACATATTTTGAAGTATTGCAATTTGGCCCCTTTGACCCATTATAGCTTGGAAACCAAAGAGCAATGCAAAATATACTGCCATATCACTGAAAACAATGCAAAGATAAAAATCTCATCAAATTAAATGAAAAATAAAGACTTCACATATTTCTAATGATTGCAATTTTGACCTCTTTGACCCCTTATGGCTTGTAAACAGTAAGAGCTACATCAAATCTGTTGACATACTGCTGAAAGCTTACATTGAGAGGAATCCAAAGAAAAAAATCCCATCAAAATCTGATGTAAAATAAAGATTTTACATATTTCTAAAAATTGCAATTTTGGCCCTTTTGACCCCTAATAGCTCGGAAACGGTAAGAGCTATGCCAAATCTGTCGACATACTACTTAAAGCCTACAATGAGAGGAATCAAAAGAAAAAAATCCCATTGAAATTGGATGAAAAATAAAAATTTTAGGTAATCCGCATGTTTTCAATTTTTTCCCCGTTGGGCCCTCATAGATTGGAAAATGAACAAGTTATCAAAAATCTAATGGTGCAGCGCTATATTAATTTTTCATAAGGAATCCACTGCAAATAAAAAAAATTAAATTTTTGAAATTGGCCCACTTTGGGCCCCTTATATCTCGTGAACGGTACATGCCACATGAAATCTGTTGGCATGATACTGATTTGAAATTTCCTCAGGAAGACACTGAAAGAAACCCCATCAAAATCCGATAAATAATAAAGATTCTACAGTCAAACATGTTAAAACATCAAATTTAACCCTTTTTGGCCTCTTTTTTCAAAACGGGTGGGGCCACAATGACCAAAACTGAGCCAAGCCTTCCTTTTGTGCCAATAAACATTGTATTAAAATTTCATAAGGATTGGTGAACTTAAACTAAAGTTATTGACCAAAAACAAAAGTGTCTACAGACAACGATGACAACGACAACAACGACGACGACGACAGCACCATACCATTATACGACCCCAAAAATTTTTGCGGTCGTATAAAAATGGGTTAAGCCAAGAAGCAACCAACATTGCCTGCAAGTATAAGTTTAATGAGATTTTTTTTCTCCTGAAAACAAAACAAAAATCTTGGAATGCATATTTCAACAAAAACAAAATTAAAAAAAAAACAGAAAACTAACATAAATGTAAATGATTATGGAATGTGCTTTTTCTCCTATTCAATTGAAATTATTGCTATTATTTTTAGCATTTATTTTTCATCACTAATTTAGATCATCTGTTGTAAATATAGTTAAAAAATTTAAAGAAATAACACTCATTTCATACAGGTAGTTGAAATGGTAACTTCATGGTAATTTGACATACAATTTTGTATACAGATATGTTCAGGACACAGGATGACCTCTAATTTCTAATATACATATGTTTTTGTTAATAATCAATTAGAAATTTATCTTTGTACTGATTTAGTTCAAAAATTTAAATAACAAATTTTAATCTAAAATTTTGCAATATTATGCTTTTCAATGATAAATACATTTCACATGTGAGATATTCTCAAATTTATTGAACAAAATTATTGCATTTTGAGATTAAGTGTCTGTTGCATTTTGAATTATAAATGCAAATACATCAGTAATTCTAAAATTATACTGTGAACCATAAATTTGAAAAAAATTAGTTTTTCAGGTTTTGAGTAGCTTTTCAATTTCAAAAATTAAAAAATATCAAAATGTTAAATTTGTTTCAAAGATTGTATGTTTTCATAATAGAAATCTAACTATATTTTTCTCTTCATTATGTAAAAAAAATATGTAATTTGAATGTAATGGATAAAAGTTACTTTCTGTTTTTTCATCAGTTTTATGTGTCAACTTAAATGTTTTAATGATCCAAAATATTATGAAAAGGTAAAAAATGATATATGTATCTTTGGTTGTAAAGAATGTTATAAATGGTTGTATATGTTAGGAAATGTTTGGTATTAAGGCATATCATCACTGGTCATGGTTGTTGTAGTTGCTATGGTAACTGTAGTCAGTATGTGCTATACTATTGTAAACGATCCAACAAACAGAATACTGGTATCTTCTATGTTAGGCATCATATTCAGTTTCCACATCGCTGGACCAAACACCACTGAAATATAGAAATATTATTTTAATATGTAGATAGAATTCAGTTTGCATACTACTGAACTAAACACAACTGAAATATAGAAATATTTTTTCATATGGAGATAGAATTCCATAAGCACATCTCTGGACCAAACACCCCTGAAATACAGAAATATATTATTTAATATGGAGATAGAATTTAGTCTCCATATTGCAGGACTGAACACAACTGAAATGTAATATATATTTTTCGTGGTAAAGTGGCATAATTTTTGTGGGTGTTAAAATAAATTATTTTTTAGGTAAATAAAGTTTAAGAGATCTATATTTCAGTTTTTTTTTTGCCATCAAAACAATCTTTATTGGGTAATTAGCCAAGGTCAAATAAGAGGTATTCCAGGAGCAGCACAGTTGCCCCTTCCCCCAGACAACTGCCCCCTGACAATTTCCCCCTATGATAACTGCCCCAAAAGGACAATTGACCACTTAAAACTATTGCCCCTATGGCTAAATATTTTAACTTGGACAAATCTTAATCAATAGAATTATGTCTAGTATTCTCCTTTATATTTCATTATTTATAGGATCATAATTAGACAAATTAAATAGATTGGACAAAATGCTGCTTCTTTTACTATTTGTCATAGCTGTATTTGTTTTATCTTTATAAATACAAGAATATATGGCACCTAGAACTCAAAAAGTAAAAGTATGTGATGTGTTCTTTCAAGTTAAACTTAGTATGAAATACTGATACATATTTTTAGCTTGGTATTTTTAGGGTAATATTACACTTATATAATACTTACAAATATCACCTTCATTCAGGTCAATATGCAGTGGAGAACATATCTGACTGCAGCTCTCTACTGATGTCAGTACAGCTTTCCTTTTCCCTTTAACAACATTCACAAACACAGCTTGGAAAAATCCTCCATTCTATATAATACAAATATAATCAATATAAAATATTTAAGAAAAAACTTGTTTATCAAATTCAAATTTACAGTATGTAATCATGAAATAGTTAGAAATTAAATGAAGGGCAATTGATTCCTTGATTATCTCTACAAATGTATTTGTAAAACTGTAATTATTTCAGATAAACAGAAATATTCTCTTGATTTTAATTCTTTTAAATACCTAAATCATATATCTAGTTCTTATTTTAATTAAGGTAATTTGGGTGACTAAAAAGTAAAGAAATAGATTTTTCTAATTTTTCTGTTATTGAAAGTTTATTACATTTAAATGCGCTTCAAAATATTAGTAAAACATCAATAGGTCATTGAACTAAATTTTGTAGGAGAAGCTTTCAGAAATAGCATGATTTTGACCTTTTAAATGTGGGCTATATAAGAAGAAAATACAACTTTAGATTTTCTATAAATAAAACAATAGATTTTGGTGAAAATGTAGTAAAAGGTGTGTTAAAGAATCACTTAAAAATAAGGGTCACCAATCATAATTTTGAAAAAATCATGAAAATATTATTTTCCCTTTTTATATTTCTTATTATCTCCCCTTAATAAAATGACAGTTTTTCATGATGTGACATATTTTGATCACTACCAACATAAATGTTGCTATCTTATTTTATTTATTATCAATAAACTATTGAAAATTATTTTTACAATATTTTAATGGTAAATTCCAAATTTAATCTGATGTGCAAAATGGATGCACAGTATTCGACATCCAAACCACCTTTAATAAAATTCTTGTTATCGAAGACAGGAATATTGTATATATTGTATCAATTCTAATAAACCCATGAGGTGTTGCAATTTTTATAGAACGGTCTTACATATAATAACAAAATCTACTGCCGACATGAGAAATTGATGACTGTTCAACTGTTTTCTACCTGTATTGAATTTGACTCCATTTTCATTTGAACATTTATGAGAGACCTTACTGGTACACAATGTACATCTGTCGTTGGGAAATATGACAAATATTATTCAGAAATTGTAAATGATTATGCAAAGACAAAAGTTTTATTTCACAGAATGCATTTGCCTGGTTGGGGTATTAAAAATTTTCAGTATTTCATTATTTATTTCTTATCTGAAGTATTACTAGATGTTTGTTATGACCATCAAATAAAGGACAAGGTAATCCAATATATCCAAAACTTTGTCGCAGGGTTATAATGAATGTTGTAATACTGTCATATGTATAAAAGTATCATGCTGCAAAAAATTTTGAGTATTCGAGCTAACAAAAGGAATACTAGGAAGAGAATTAGAACAGAAAGAAAGAAAAAAAATATACATACAATTTCATACTGTTTAGACAGGGGTCCATCTATGTATACTATCTTCTCCAATGCAACCTCAGAATCAGGTGGCACAAATTCTGGCCTTGGGAAGACTTTTCTTAAAATCTGGCTACTTGCCATATTCCTGGAATACCTAAAATTAAAAACAAGAGGCTCTCAAGAGCCTGTATCGCTCACCTGGACCATGGCTGACATAGATAAAAGGCATTTCCAATAGGAAAAACAAAACATAAAATTTAGCAGAATACTTTTTTCTTCTTCTAAAATTACAGTATTCTTGTTTGGTTTCCATGGCAACAGAAAAATCCACCATCCATTACAACCCATAACAGAACACCATTCAAAACAAATTTGAGCAGGGTTCCCCTTATAATCAAGGTAATACATAATGCTGAAATTAAAACATTCAGACCACAATTCAAATAAAAATTCAAAAAATTTTGGCAGAGGTTCCCCTTAAAATCAATAGGGCCAATGTAAAAACTATGTTCCAGATGGTGGCCATCTTGGATGAGGTATGGACCTGCCAGATACATATTTTGGATGGGACCACCTAAGAACCATTGTGGCTTAGTTTGGTTCTAATTGGACCAGTAGTTTCTGAGAAGAAGATCTTTGAATGTATATTCCATAGGGTTTAATGTTAAAACTATGTTCCCGCTGGTGGCCATCTTGGATGAGGTACAGACCTGCAAGATACCTTTTTTTGGAAAGGACCATCTAAGGACCATTGTGACTAAGTTTGGTTCTAAATAGATTTGTAGTTTCTGAGAAGAAAATCTTTGAATGTCTTTTCCATAGGGTCCAATGTCAAAACTTTGTTCCTGCTGGCGGCCATCTTGGATGAGGTACATACCTGCAAGATAAGTTTTTTGGATGGGACCATCTAAGGACCATAAAGGCTTAGTTTAGTTTTAATTTGACAAGTAGTCTCTGAGAAGATCTTTGAATGTATTTACCATAGGGTCCAATGTTAAAACTATGTTCCCCGCTCGCAGCCATCTTGGATGAGGTATGGACCTGCCAGATAACATTTTTGGAAGGGGCCATCTAAGGACCATTGTGGCCTAGTTTAGTTTTAATTGGACTAGTATAGTTTCTGAGAAGAAGATCTTTGAATGTCTTTTCCATAGGGTCCAATGTTAAAACTATGTTCCCCACTGGCAGCCATCTTGGACATGTTGGATGAGGTATGGACCTGCCAGATAACTTTTTTGGAAGTGACCATCTAAGGACCATTGTGGCTAAGTTTAGTTTTATTTGGACTAGTAGTTTCTGAGATGATCTTTGAATGTCTTTTCCATAGGGTCTAATGTTAAAACTTTGTTCCCGCTGGCGGCCATCTTGGATAAGTACGCACCTTCCGGATACCTTTTTTGGAAGGGACCATCTAAGGACCATTGTGGCTTAGTTTAGTTTGTATTGGACAGTTAGTTTCTGAGAAGAAGATCTTTGAATGTCTTTCCCATAGGTCCAATGTTAAAACTATGTTCCCCCCTGGCGGCCATCTTGGATTAGATACAGACTTGCTAGATACATTTTTTGGAAGGGACCATTTAAGGATTATTGTGACTAAGTTTGGTTATAATTGGACTGGTAGTTTCTGAGAAGAAGATCTGTGAATGTAATTTCCATAGGGTCCAATGTTAAAACTATGTTCCCCGTTGGCGGCCATCTTGGATTAGGTATGGACCTGTCATATACCTTTTTTGGAAGGGACCATCTAGGGACCATTGTGTCTAAGCTTGGTTATAATTGGACTGGTAGTTTCTGAGAAGAAGATCTTTGAATGTAATTTCCCATAGGGTCCAATGTTAAAACTATGTTCCTCGCTGGCGGCCATCTTGGATTAAATATGGACCTGTCGGCTATCTTTTTTGGAAGGGACCATCTAAGGACCCTTGTGTCCCAGTTTGGTTATAATTGGACTGGTAGTTTCTGAGAAGAAGATCTTTGAAAGTAATTTCCATAGGGTCCAATGTTAAAACTATGTTCCATGCTGGCGGCCATCTTGGATTAGATACGGACCTGTCGGATACCTTTTTTGGAAGGGGCCATCTAAGGACCATTGTGTCTAAGTTTGGTTATAATTGGACTGGTAGTTTCTGAGAAGAAGATCTTTGAAAGTTTTTTCCATAGGGTTCAATATTAAAACTATGTTCCCCACTGGCGGCCATCTTGGATTAGGTACGGACATGCCGGATACCTGTTTTGAAGGGGACCACCCAAGGACTATTGTGACCAAGTTTGGTTCCAATTGGCTCAGTGGTTTCAGAGGAGAAGATCTTTGAATGAAAAGTTTACGACGGACGGACAATCACTGCCTTGTTGCAAAATTTCTCTTTAATAAACTCCGAATTTCAATATATCTTTAAACATGTAACAAAGCAACATAACCAGAGCAATTATTTAGGAAAAACTAGAGATAAACAGATTAAACAACAAAATTTAATATATATATATAGCTACTGTATAGGGCTTTATATTCGCGGTACAAAATTTTTGCAGTTTGCAGTGTTGGATTTATTCGGGGGGTTTTATATTAGCAGATTTTTTGTTAAAGTCATTATGTTCATATATATTTAGGTATACGGTAAAATATTCGCGGGTATAAATTTTCGTGGTTATCGTTTTAAACGTGATTAGTGCGAAAATTAATACCCCATGAAATATAACAACCATACAGTATAATACACAGATGCCACGAAATATGCATTATTAGTAGATAAATGAACTTTAGACCAATTTAATCCAAGTCCCTCATGGAACCTTATAAATGGGGAACTGTAAAGTGCTTATAAAGGGGATTATAGTAATGAAACATTATAAGAATATTATGCATAGCTGGTAAAACAGGATAAATGATAGTCACTGAGGCATGCAATGTAGGTCATAAAATGAAATGTACATGGACATCTAATTGTTGGGGCTTAGGGGAATACTCATAAGGTTGGAAGTGAATGCTATGAGGCAATATTATGAAGATATAATGTATAATTGCTGAGCAATGGACCTAAACACAAAACTTATCCTGAAGTCACTCAAGTGTGAAATGTAGGTCATGGACACCTAATTGCTTTTGGTAGTACTCATTAAGGGTGGTGAATGTTTTGATGCACTATCATAATGGTATTATAATATGTATAGTTGATGAGAAATGGACATGTACATAAATGCAAAATTTAACCAAAGTCACACATGTGTGAAATGTAGGTCATGGACACCCAATTATTAGTGCTTTGGGTAGTACTCATTAAGGTTATGATGCAATATCATAATGGCATCATGTATAATTGATGAGAAAGGACCTACATGCAAAAGGACAAGGTGCGATAAGGGGTTGATTTGGCCCAAGATTCCAGTGAATTTCTAAGCTGCACCTCAAGATTTTATTTCATGTTCTTTCAAAATTGAGATCCTATTTACAGAAAAAATTGGTACAGTTTTCCTGACTGGAAATATCGAGCACATTCAAGAACTAATTAGATATTTTACAAACTTATTGGTACAAATGAATTTAACCTCTCATATAAATATTTTTGTGGTTCTTGCATGTGCTCTTTATTTCCTATACAGAAGAAGGAGTCAAAATTGGTCGAATTTGCCATTTTTCGACAAAAATCTTCAATTTATCCCTTCTTCTACACTCAAAAACTCAGTAATCATACATCAATATTTGAGAACTGTTACTGTTTACTGAAAAACCATACCCATAGAATATTTCAATGAGAAAATTCTGTGAATTCAACCAAAATTTATTTTTCAGGCCAAATACGGCCTTTATCGCCCCTACTCCTTTAACCAAAGTCACTCAAGTGTGAAATGTTTTGTAGGTTATGGACACCTAATTGTTAGTGCTTTGGGTACTACTGATTGAGGTGAATGTTATGATGCAATTTAATAATGGTATCATACTCAGTTGATGAGGAATGGACCTAAACGCAAAATTTAACTGAAGTCAATCAACCATGAAATGTAGGTAATGGACACCTTATAATTGGTACATTGGGTAGTTCTCATAGAGGTGAATGTTATGATTCAATATCATAAAGATATCACTTCAGGTTACTAAATTTTGGAGCTAAATGCAAAAATTAAAAGTGGGAAGTATGGACGTACAAGGGTAAATCTATATGCCACTTCCACTTTCGTGGCGGGGTATAAAAAGCAAACCTTTGCAGTGACAATACTAAAAAAATCCCTATCGTCTAAACGTCTATCGTGACATCATCGTGACTAGACTTGCAGATAGCGCGGCAAACATTGACAACCGTGATGAACCATTGAATATGCACTTGAAACACAGTAAAGGTCATTGGAGAAACAATGTATCCTTCCCTTTGCTCGTGGATTACGATATTTCTCAATTCTCGATAGTTAAATTTGTGATTTTAACATGCTCGCTAAAGCTCGCATGTTGAAAATCACAAATTTAACTATCTCAAACTGGAGAAATATAGTAATCAACTTGATCCTGGTGGATATACTATTTCTCTTATGATTTTCAAAAATAACTGCAGTGAATTTTTAAGTGCTGAACTGCTGCTCTTTATTTGCTTGCTTGTGACGTCGCTGTTGTGTTTCAAATAACAACACTGTTGCTAGGTATTGTTAATCATAACCGATATCTCAAAGTGGTCCAATAAAAACATCGAACAAGCAATAGCACATCATGCATGATGTGCTATTCTTGGCGCTTGACCAATGAAATTCCCGTAAAAGAGATACAACAAATTTATATCTAACTCCAGCTTCAAAGTTTTGTTGTGTACCACAAATAACTATTCATGCAAGCAACAGATAATGAGCGTTCATCATAAGAGAATGTTAAAAACAATAGGCTATCAAGAGCCTGTATTGCTCACCTGGACAATGGATAACATAGAGATATGAATGGCATTTTCATGAACATTCAATGTTACTATATTTCCAGCTGTCGGCCTTGAATTGGATGCAAACCTGCTAGGCACAAAGATCTGAGGGAACCATCCAAGGTTCAAATTCTTGGAATGGAGTCTAATGTTAAACAATGTTGCCACCTGGCATCAATCCCCTTTTTAAAAGAGACCATCTAAGGATAAAATAAGAACCTGATCATGAAGGGTCCTATTTTAGAATGGACCATCTAAGGACCATTGTGACTAACTTTGGTTCTAATTGAGATAGCAGTTTTTGAGAAGATCTATGAATGTGTTTTCCATAGGATCCAGTGTTAAATTATGTTCTCTTCTGGCAGCCATCTTGGATGTGGTGTTGATCTACTGGACACAGTTTTTTAAAGGGGATAACCCCAAAGACTATTGTGATAAAGTTTGATTACAATTGGGCTATATACAGGTAGTTGTTTCAGAGAAGATCTTTGAATGAAAAGTTTAATATGACAGATAGAAGGATGGGTGGACTGAAGGACTACAGATGCCAAGGCTTTTGTCAGAGGAGCTAAAACAGATATCTTCAACCAAAAATTTTAAATCAAGAGTATTGAACCAAAAATATAAACAATTCTGCACTTGATGTTGACATACCTTTTGTATATATAAAAAAGAAGTTCATGTGAAGAGCATACATAATTGAGAAAATTGTAACTTATAAATACTTTACCAATGTGCACTAAATCCTGTTTTCTTCATTACATTTGCACTGGTTTTCAGACCAAACAGACTTCCAAGATCATACACAGCCGAGTCTGACGAGTGAAATCTGTTCACTGCTCTGTTCAAAACATTTTTGTTCTTCTCATACATTACTACTAGATCCTCAAAACTAACTGGACGTCTTTCCTGGTGCTATAATATACACAGAAATAATAAATCATATTTTTGATAACACTCATAATTCTTCCATAAATTTTGACATAAAATTATAAGGTAGTGATTGGCACTTGCAACCTTTTACAAATTTTGACTTGGCTTTGTATGCTCTATCAGTATTTTACACTGTTAAATCCTCTTGAAATCATTAAATTATTAAAAGGTAAAGTCTACACGTTTTTGTACAGTTGGAATAAAAGGTCTTGTGCACATGTACTATTAAACTAAAATATTTTCAGGCCAACTTCCAATTTGATGGTAAAAACTGAAAGATACAACTTAATGTTTTTTCTTTCTAAAATAGCAGTAAAGACCTTACAATTCTATGGCAATGAAATTAAATATAGCCACTTCTGACTTGAGACCGCTGAGTTAAGAGTGAGCTAAATATAGCCACTTCTGACTTGAGACCACTGAGTTAAGGTAGATAGACACTGTTGTGCTGCACAAGTCAATCGCGCATTAGAAAAATAAAAAGTCAGATACGGGGTAGGTTTGATTTTCGAGCCGGAACAGTAATTTGACGGATTTTCCTTTGTGACGTCATAATTGAATGACAGATGTAAAACGTCATATTTCGTTTACTTTACCGCGAATTAACTCCCTTTTCCCGTAAATAATGTTTAATCTGGAAACTTTGTAAAATATCTCCGTTAAAAGCATGGTGACATATATATTTTTTAATGCTAATCGATAAATTACATCATAAACTATCTGTTCACAAAACTACATCAAATTCTCATGGATAAAAAGTTCATTTCTATTAAGCTAAAAATTGCCTATCCATATTTTCCCCATGCATTCTATGTAAATTTAGGTGAAAAAATGGATAAAAATGAGCAAACTTTGATCTCAATTCTAGAAAAAGCAAGCATGGTGACCCATACTTTTTATTACAGATTTCGGCTTAGTATGATTGGTTCTTCAATTGTGCGGACTTACAACAAAATCTCATGGATATGAATGATACTGTCTATCTACCTTAATAAGAGTAGCTCACTCACTCCAGCCAATGAACAATTTTCCTAATGTCATAATCTGACTGGATACTGATAATGAAATTACCATGGATGAATAGGTACATAAACTTGCATTTAATCAACCTTCTTACACTCAGTTATAAACTCTGTTTCAATACCTGACTTTTCAAAATGCTCATTATGCATGCAACAACTAACAGTAGATAATCAAAAATCTAAAGGATGCTGCAAATACAGTTTTCTGTTGTTTTTTGGGATCTTCATTGCATTATAATTATCATGCAATAAACCAATGACCGTTTTGTTAAGGTAGATAGACAGTAATATTCACATCCATGAGATTTTGTGGTTAGTCGGTACAATTGAAGAACCAATCCTACCTACCCAAAATTTGTAATAAAAAGTATGGGTCACCATGCTTGCTTTTTCTTGAACTGAGATCAAAGTTTGCTTATTTTTAGCCATTTTTTCACCTAAATTTACATAGAATGCATGGAGAAAATATGGAAAGGCAATTATTAGCTTTAAAAAAAATGAACTTTTTATCCATAAGAATTTGATATATTTTTGTGAACAGACAGTTAATGATGTGATTTATTGGTTACAAATAAAAAATGTATATGTCACCATGCTTTTAATGGAGATATTGTACAAAGTTTCGTGATTAAACATCATTTATGGGAAAAGGGAGTAAATTCGTGGCAAAGTAAATGAGACATTTCACATCTGTCATGTTATTATGACGTCACAAACGAAAAGCCGACAAATTACTGTTGCAACCAGAAAATCAAAACTACCCAAACTATCCGACTCTTATTTTGCAAATGTGCGATTGAATTGCGAAGTGCAACAGTGCCTATCTACCGTAAGTTAAACTAGAGGCCCAGACAGAGCCTGTATCGCTCCCCTGACAAAATGCTTTTATGCCATGCATGACCAAAAATATGTTTATCACCAATGGGGTCTAATATTTAGTTATGTTCTCCATTAGCACCTGTATTTTTGTCTGATCCTATTGAAATGATTTTTGCAAAGGCCCTTCTATACATTTAGTTAAATTTTCTTGAATAGTTTCAGAGAAGATGATAAAAAGGATGGCTTTCTCATACTGGGCTCCAATGTTGAACTATGTTCTGCAGTTCAGGCCATGTTTTTTGCCAGATCGAAATGAAATGAGTAATTTTTGTGAAGTACCTTCAGTACATCATTCCTCTAAAGTTTGGTTGAATTTGTTTCAGTGGTTTCAGAGGAGAAGATAACAAGTGTAGACACAGAAACGTCTTGCCAGAATATAAACATTATCATTTAAACATGATGAACCTAATACAGAAGGTCAAGAAAATTAATGCCTGATTCAACATTTAAGATAAACCAAATATCAATGAATATGGAGAGTCTAGGTTCTTTAACTGCTGAGAAATGGACATCAATCTAAAAAATTATCAAAGTCACTGTACCATGAAATGAAGGTCAAGGTTACTTGACAGGTGTCAGACTGGCATTTAACCTTTAATATGTAACAATTAACCTAATATTGAGAGTCTAGGTTCTTTAATTGCTGAGAAATGGACATAAATGTAAAAATGATAACAAAGTCATTGGAGCATGAAATCAAGGTCAAAGTTACTTGAAAAGTGTAAGACTGGCATATACCCATTA
Source organism: Modiolus philippinarum (assembly GCA_002080025.1). Taxonomy (NCBI): domain Eukaryota; kingdom Metazoa; phylum Mollusca; class Bivalvia; order Mytilida; family Modiolidae; genus Modiolus; species Modiolus philippinarum. Next base: position 26,918 of record MJUU01002485.1, on the reverse strand, counting down.
ATATGTAACAATAAACCCAATATGGAGAATCTAGGTTCTTTAATTGCTGAGATATGGACAATGATATAAAACCAGAGGCTCCCAGGAGCCTGTATCGCTCACCTGGTTTTCAGTTGCCACAATCAAGGTAACAATGTGAGTTATACAGTTGATCTTCAGTTTCTCAAACTTTCGTACGTCCAACACCTCCAATATCTTGAACTGTTTTTAAAGTCTGATCATGTTTTATTATATTTCTTTGTTGGGATTTTTCGATAAAAAACGTTCTTGCTAATGACCACTTTCGACACGATTTGAAGTCGAAATGTCATTTTGAAAATGGCAGTCAACAAACAATTTTCAACATCCGTTTTGAAGTCGCAACATCAATATTTATTTNGATTCTACAGTCAAATATGTTAAAACATCAAATTTAACCCTTTTTGGCCCCTTTTTTCAAAACGGGTGGGGCCACAATGACCAAAACTAAGTCAAGCCTTCCTTTTGTGCCAAAGAACATTGTGTTAAAATTTCATAAGGATTGGTCAACTTAAACAAAAGTTATTGACTAAAAACAAAAGTGTCTACAGACAACGACGACAACGACGACGACAACGACGACGACGACGACGACGACGACAGCACCATACCAATATACGACCGCAAAAATTTTTGCGGTCGTATAAAAAGGATGGCTTTCTCATACTGGGCTCCAATGTTGAACTATGTTCTGCAGTTCAGGCCATGTTTTTTGCCGGATCGAAATGAAATGAGTAATTTTTGTGAAGTACCTTCAGTACATCATTCCTCTAAAGTTTGGTTGAATTTGTTACAGTGGTTTCAGAGGAGAAGATAACAAGTGTAGACACAAACGTCTCGCCAGAATATAAACATTATCATTTAAACATGAACCTAATACAGAAGGTCAAGAAAATTAATGCCCGATTCAACATTTAAGATAAACCTAATATCAATGAATATGGAGAGTCTAGGTTCTTTAACTGCTGAGAAATGGACATCAATCTAAAAAATTATCAAAGTCACTGTACCATGAAATTAAGGTCAATGTTACTTGACAGGTGTCAGACTGGCATTTAACCTTTAATATGTAACAATTAACCTAATATTGAGAGTCTAGGTTCTTTAATTGCTGAGAAATGGACATCAATGTAAAAATTTAACAAAGTCACTGGACCATGAAATTAAGGTCAAGGTTACTTGACAAGTGTTGGACTGGCATCTACCAATAGTATGTAACAATAAACCTAATATGAAGAGTCTAGGATCTTTAATAGCTGAAAATTGGACATAAATGTAAAAATAATGACAAAGTCACTGAACCATGAAATTGAGGTCAAGGTAACATGACAGGTGTCAGACTGGCATGTACTCATTAAAATGAAGCATTACACCATATATGGTATCTCTACACATTACAATGGCTCAGAAATTGATTTGAATGTAAAACTACGTCGCAATATTTACAAAGTCACTGAACCGTGCTAATGAGGTCAATGTCACTTGACAAGACTTAGTGGCAGACTGGCATGTTCCCACTAAGATGCATCAATACACTAAATATAATGGATCTATGGATATCAAATACAGAGAAAAGGACTTGAATGTGAAACTATGTCACAATTTTCATGGAGTCATTGAACCATGAAGACAAGGTCAAGGTCATCTGAAACATGTGATGCTGGAAAGCTCGTAACCTGAGGCATCTGTGGACCAAAGATGATCTGTGTATCCATTACAGTTAAAAAGTTATTAAGGTTTTAGAAAAAGTTTACAACGCCGCCGCCGCTGCCGCTGCCAGAAAGTAATACCTATGTCTCGCTTTCAACGACTTTCGTCGCTGGCGAGACAAAAATGCAATTTTCACAAAGAGTCAAATGTCAAACTACCGCATAGCGGGTTATCTTCGCGGGTCAAAAATTTCGCGGATTTGAGGGAAAAAAGTATGCCAAAAATTTAAGCGTTTAAATTTTCGCGGATTATCAAATGTGCTATATATATCATAATAATACATAAAATATTCGCGGAAATTATTTTCGCGATTTTAGTCCATCCACGAAAATAAAAACCCAGCGAAAATTTCCCGCTATACGGTATGTTCCTTGCTTGTGGCCATGTTTTCTATTGGATTGTAACAAAATGAGCAATCTATGTTGAGGACTTTCCATACATCATTCCTGTAAAGTTTGGTTGAATTTGCTTCAGCCGTTTCAGAGCAGACAATGAAAATGTGGTTTTTCCCATAGGGTCCAATGTTAAACCTAAGTTCCATGCTGGCGGCCATGTTTTTTATCAGACTGGAATGAAATGAGCAATCTTTGCAAAGGACATTTAGTACATTGTTCCTGTAAAGTGTGGTTGAATTTGTTTCAGTGGTTTCCGAGGAGAAGATGAAAATGTAATTTTCCCATAGGGTCCAATGTTAAACCTAAGTTCCATGCTGGCAGCCATGTTTTTGATCAGATTGGAATGAAATGAGCAATCTTTTTGAAGGACCCTTAGTACATCAATCCTGTAAAGTTTGGTTGAATTTGCTTCATTGGTTTCAGAGTTGAAGCTGAAAATGTGATTTTCCCATAGGGTCCAATCTTAAATTATGTTCCGCGCTGGCCGCCATGTTTTTTATCGGATCAGAACACAATGAGCAATCTTCGCTAAAGGCTTTAAGTACATCATCCCTGTAAACTTTGGTTGAATATGCTTCGGTGGTTTTAGAGGAGAAGATGAAAATGTGATTTTTCCCATAGGGTCCAATGTTTAACCTAAGTTACGTGCTGGCAGCCATGTTTTTATCAAATCAGAATGAAATGAGCAATCTTTGTAAAGGACAATAAGTTCTTCATTCCTGTAAAGTTTGGTTGAATTTGCTTCAATGGTTTCAGAGACAATGAAAATGTAATTTTCCCATAGGGTCCAATGTTAAAGTATCTTTCGCGCTGGCGGCCATGTTTTTTATCGGATCGGAACAAAAGGAGCAATCTTTGTTAAGGACCTTTAGTACATCATTCCTATAAAGTTTGGTTGAATTTGCTTCAGTGGTTTCAGAGGAGAAGATGAAAATGTGAAAATTTTAACGGACGGACAGACGCAGGACAACGGACGACGGACACCAATTGATGGCAATAGCTCACACTGACCCATTGGGTCAGGTGAGCTAAAAAAAAATAAAAGGCTACGCAGAGCGCAGCATGATACAACCGCACCTTGTTGACCACTGAAATTTGAACTAGAGGCTCAGAGACTGAGCCTGTATCGCTCACCTGGCAAAATGCTTTTATGCCATACATGACTAAAAAAGATGTTTCCTTACTAATGGGGTCAAATGTTTAGCTATGTTCTTCATTAGCACCCATGTTTTTTGTCTGATCCTATTGAAATGAATAATTTTTGCAAAGGACCTTCTATACATTTCAGAGATGATGATTATAAGGATGGTTATCTCATTCCTGGCTCTAATGTTAAACTATGTTCTGCACTAGAGGCCATCTTTTTTTGTCAGATCCAAGTACCTTCCATACATCCTTACTGTAAAGATTGGTTGAATTTGCTTCAGTAGCGTCAGGAGATAGCAAATAGATGCTTTTCCCTTAGGGTCCCATGTTAGACTATGTTCTGCGCTGGCAGCCATGTTTTAAACAGAATCGGAAAAATTTTGGCAATCTCCATAAAAGACCTTCCATACATCAATCCTGTAGAGTTTGGTTCAATTTGCTTCCGTAGCTTCAGAGGTGATAGCAAATATATGCGTTTCCCATAGGGTCACATTTTAAACTATGTTCTGCGCTGGCAGCCATGTTTTTTCACGGATCGAAAAAATTTCAGCAAACTAAGAAAATGACCTTCCATACATCATTCCTGTAAAGTTTGGTTCAATTTGCTTCAGTAACGTCAGAGGAGATAGGAAATATATGCTTTTCCCATAGGGTCCCATGTTAAACTATGTTCAGCGCTGGCAGCTATGTTTTTACACGGATCGAAAACATTTCAGCAAACTAAGTAAAGGACCTTCCGTACATCATTCCTGTAAAGTTTGGTTCCATTTGCTTCAGTAACTTCAGAGGAGATAGCAAATATATACTTTTCCCATAGGGCCCCATGTTAAACTATGTTCTGGGCTGGCGGCCATGTTTTTTCACGGATCGAAAAAATGTCGGCAAACTAAGTAAAGGACCTTCCATACATCATTCCTGTAAAGTTTGGTTCAATTTGCTTCAGTA
>MJUU01002485.1:3486-22191 GCA_002080025.1 Modiolus philippinarum | reverse complement strand
GATGAAAAATAAGGATTTCGCATATTTCTTATAATTGCAATTTTGGACCCAAAATAGTAAAAATAAAGCTTACAATGAGAATAATCCAAAGAAAAAATCCCATCAAAATCTGATGAAAAATAAGGATTTCGCATATTTCTTATAATTGCAATTTTGGACCCAAAATAGTAAAAATAAAGCTTACAATGAGAATAATCCAAAGAAAAAATCCCATCAAAATCTGATGAAAAATAAGTATTTCGCATATTTCTTATAATTGCAATTTTGGCCCCTCTGACCCCTTATAGCTTGGAAATGATATGAGCTACGCCTAATCCATTGAATACTACTTATAGCTTACAATGAGAGGAACGCAAGGAATAAAATCCAATCAAAATCTGATGAAAAATAAAGGTTTCACATATTTGTAATAATTGCAATTTTGGCCCCTTTGACCCCTTATAGCCTGGAAGCGGTAATAGATACATTAAATCTGTTGACATACTACTGAAAGCTTGTATTGAGAGGAATCCAAAGAAAAAAAATCCCATTAAAATCTTATCTAAAATAATAGATTTCACATATTTCTAAAAATTGCAATTCTTGTCCCTTTGACCCCTTATAGCTCAGAAACAGAAAGAGCTTCACCAAATCTGTTGGCATCCTACTGAAAGCTTACAATAAGAGGAATCTAAAGAAAAAAATACCACTGAAATCCGATGAAAAATAAAAATTTTAGGTAATCTGTATGTTTGCAGTTTTGGTCCTGTTGGGCCCTCAAAGCTTGGAAAGGAAACAAATTATCAAAAATCTTGTGGTGCAGTTTTTTTTCATAAGGAATCCATTGCAAAAAACTCAATCAAAATCGGACTAAAAATAAAACATAGGTAATCAACGATTACAGAGTTCGCCTCGTAACCTTGCATATGCATGCATCTCTGATGGGAGGTCAGCATCCAGGCAAAATTAAGGATTCGCATAAAATTAAGTAACAAAATCTTGACTGGATGTTGACATCACATTTGCATGCCAAGCAAGGTTACATGATCCTACCATGTATAGTGACTGAGATCTGAACTTGCCTGAAAACTTGGACATAAATCACTCATGCGTAAAACATAAGTCAAAGTGACCTACTTTTGCCTGTATGCTGATGTACCATCAGGGATGCATGCCTATGCAAGGTTACATGATCCTACCATGTAAAGTGACTGAGGTATGAACTTGTATAAAAACTTGGATGTAAATCAATCAAGCTGAAAATATAGGTCAAAGTGACCTAATTTTGTCTGGATGCTGATCTACCATCAGAGTTATATGCATATGCCAGGTTACATGATTGTACCATGTATAGTGACTAAGATCTGAACTCGTCCTAAAACTTTTATGTAAATCAATCAAGCATAAAATATAGGTCAAGGTGTCCTAATTTTGCCTGGATGCTGACCAACCATCAGAGATGTATGCATATGCAAGGTTACATGATCCTACCATGTGTAGTGACTGAGATCTGAACTAGTCAGAAAACTTGAATGTAAATTAATCAAGCGTAAAATATAGGTCAAAGTGTCCTAATTTTGCCTGGATGCTGATTCACCATCAGAGTTGCATGCATATGCAAGGTTGCATGATCCTACCATGTATAGTGACTAAAATCTGAACTCGTCCGAAAACATGAATGTAAATCAATCAAGCGTAAAATATAGGTCAAAGTGACCTAATTTTGCCTGGATGCTGATACACCATCAGAGTTGCATGCATATGGAAGATTGCATGATCCTATCATGTATAGTGACTGAGATCTGAACTCGTCCGAAAACTTGAATGTAAATCAATCAAGCGTAAAATATAGGTCAAAGTGACCTAATTTTGCCTGGATGCTGANAAAGTAAAAAATCACGAAAAATTTGACCAATAAAGGACCACAACTCATATATAGGTACTTGGATTTTCTTCAAAATATCCATGTGGGTAGATCTTAACATGCTGAACATTTTTGCAATTTAAACTTAACCTCTATATATTATAGTTTTTTCAATAAAAAATAAAAAACATCAAAATTTTGAAAATTTTACGGAAAAAGGGCAATAACTCTTAGATGGGTTGTCAGATTTTCTTCAAAATTTCAGCATAAGTAGATCTTCTCATGCTGATCATTTTTACTTCGTCAGATTTTTGATATCTGTAATGGTTTTTGAGTTATTTGCCAAAAACTGTAATTTACCCCTATGTTCTATTTTTAGTAACGGCAGCCATGTTGTTTGACCTAAGACATACAAAATAACAAATTTGAAACTAGATACCCTAGTGATGATTCAGTTAAAGTTTGGTTCCATTTGACCCAGTGGTTTCAGAGGAGAAGATTTTTGAAAGTGAGCTAATGACGGATGGACGACGGACGCCAAGTGATGGCAAAAGTTCACCCTGGCATAGCCAGGTGAGCTAAAAACTAAAGAAAAAAAAAACTTTCTCAGGAATGTTCCAAGAAACATACTAAAATTTGAAAACAATCCATCTACTAAAACCAAAGTTATGCTGTCCACAGACATGAAATTGCCTAATTTAACCCCTTTTTGGCCTCTTTTTCAAAAACGGGTGCGGCAGGGAACGCGAAATCGTAACTCGGGCTTAAGCTTCTGCCAACACACATCATACTAAAATTTGATAACAATCCGTTCACTAGAACCAAAGTTATGCTGTCCACAGACGCCAACGCCAGCGCCAGCGCCATACCATAATATGACCGCAAAATTTTTGCGGTCGTATAAAAAATTGTTCTCTGAAATGCTCTCATTTGGAACCATAAGAAATGGTGATTGTTGGTAGTTAAGTATGTCTGTTGATGTCATTTCAAGTGTTCAACTAGTACTGTAAACGTGGAAATTTTCATGTGGGGATAATTTTTCACTATGTTCGCTGTCAGGAAAAACCAGCTAAAATTCCCTGCACATGCATACGTGTTATATTTTAAGTCAATGACAACATATACTTCAAAAGTTTTGAGCGTGAAAACTACCCCTTCACGAACATTTCCTAGTTTACAGTACTTGAGAAAAGTTTCTTACCTTTGCAAAAGATATTTATAAGATATAGAAGTTACATGATGATATTCATACAATGGAAGCTGTTTACCCTATCTATGTAAATTATAGTACAATTGAATATGGATGTTGATACTGGGGGCTATTTTTACAACAACATGACCCAATGGTGGAATATGTTCACATTCTGATGACCATATACAAGTTGGGCTATAGAACATAATTAGGCTTAACATGCCATTGCAAATTGTTTAAATCTCCTTTGGCACAAGCAAAAACCTGTATCATCATGATAAAAGACCTGTGATACTCAAAAGATACATGGATGTACTATATATAGCTAGTATCCTTGTTTGACAAATAGCAAGTGAATGATGCTCAAGTCAGCACTAAGAGGTTGTCTTGAACTTACCATGAGGTTTAAGCGTTTGCTCATTTTTTGAAGGCTTCATGAAAAACAACACCAAAATCTTTGCTTGGTTTGCATAACCTTACCATACCGGTATATTGGCAGGGAACTAACTTAAATGTACCAGATCAAAATTTTTGATGTGAGGGATTATAATTCTCTACGAAAATTACACATACATGTACAACCAAGAGAATGGGTCTGGAACCATGCAAAGTAACTTAACTTTGTTAGAAAGGACGAGGAAGTTGTCACCAATCAAAACTACTAACCCTATAGACAAAAGGTCGCTGTTGTCTACTGAATCTCTTGACTAATGGGACCATGATCTGGCCTGTCCTTAACTCCATAACATCATTAGTATCTTGACATAAATCACACTCCTGGGTTGGTTCCTGATAGAAGGGGTTCTCAATCAAACATTCCGAGTCATAGTAGTCTACAACAAATACAGAATCAGGTCAATTATCTCTACATAGAAACTTAAAACATAAAATTTAATAGTGCAAAAAATTCAAAGATGTGCTACATTGTAAAAGAAAAATAAATTTTACTGTATATGGTTACATCTTTCTATAGATAAAAAAACAAACATCTGAAAGTTGGGTGCAGACATTGAAACAGGTCTAAGTGTGATTCTAAACAGTCATGACAGTTATATTCATTAAAGATTTTATAACTATAAATTTATTTGCATTTTTACATTGTATTTAATATAAATTTCATTCATGTAAGTAGACTTTATTTACTATTCTGTAAAGCACCCACTAAAGAGTGGATAAAATGAAAAGCAAATTTAAAGAAACTAGAATACTGACAAAGTCAGAAAGGGCCCCTCCCCCTTGTGTGTCCTAAAAACCTGACTGCGGAATTTCATGGAAATAAGATTTTCCTCAAAAACAAAAGGGAGCTTCCTTTGATCAGGACCAACCTTGTGTATATCATATAAATCCCTGATGGGAATTTTTATTGATTGAACGACATACAGCTAATTCTCAAAATATGCACTTTTTCATATAAAAATTATTGTTTTTTCCAAAAAATCATTTTCAGATTTTTCACAAAAACGAAAGGGAGCTTCCTTTGGTAAAGTTCAACCTTGAGAATCAAAATCATTAAAATCCCTGAAGGCAATCTTGAGTTATCGTACGACATAGAGCTAATTCTCAAAATATGCACTTTTTCATATAAAAATGAAGTTTTTTCCCAAAAATTTCAGATTTTCCACAAAAACCAAAGGGAGCTTCCCTTGGTAAAGTTCAACCTTGAGTATCAAAATCATTAAAATCCCTGAAGGCAATCTTGAGTCATCGTACGACATCGAGCTAATTCTCAAAATATGCACTTTTTCATATAAAAATGAAGTTTTTACCCAAAAATCATTTTCAGATTTTCCACAAAAACAAAAGGGAGCTTCCTTTTGTAAAGTTCAACCTTGAGTATCAAAATCAATAAAATCCCTGAAAGCAATCTTGAGTTATCGTACGACATAGAGCTTATTCTCAAAAAATGCAATTTTTCTTATAAAAATGAAGTTTTTTCCCAAAAATCATTTTCAGATTTTCCACAAAAACAAAAGGGAGCTTCCTTTTGTAAAGTTCAACCTTGAGTATCAAAATGAATAAAATCCCTGAAAGCAGTCTTGAGTTATGGTTAGACATAGAGCTAATTCTCAAAATATGCACTTTTTCATATAAAAATGAAGTTTTTTCCCAAAAATCATTTTCTGATTTTCTTCAAAATCGAAAGGGAGCTTCCTTCAGTCAAGTGCAACTTTGAGTAAAAAAATCCTAAAAATCTGTAAAGGCATTCTTGAGTTATCGTACGACATAGAAAATGCTGACGGAAGGACAGACAGACGGACGGATGGACAGACGGATAGACGGACGGACAGGCTGATTACTATAGGGCGTCGCCATTTCATGGCAGGGCCCTAATAAAATCCCTGAAAGCAATCTTGAGTTATGGTAAGACATAGAGCTAATTCTCAAAATATGCACTTTTTCATATAAAAATGAAGTTTTTTCCCAAAAATCATTTTCCGATTTTCTTCAAAATCGAAAGGGAGCTTCCTTCAGTCAAGTGCAACTTTGAGTAAAAAAATCATAAAAATCCATAAAGGCATTCTTGAGTTATCGTATGACATAGAAAATGCTGACGGACGGAAGGACAGACGGACAGACAGGCTGATTACTATAGGGCGCCGCCATTTCATGGCGGGGCCCTAATTAATGAACATGAAAAAGCAGTTGTGGCACTGGGTGCTACATGTACTAAAGGTATTTTTGAAGTTTTGGGTTCCCTTTTCTAGTGTTTTTTAGCTTAATAGTCTGTTCATGGTTTTTGTCTTTTTCCTTTAAAAATATCTTGATATTATGTCAATAGGACCAAAGATTTCTCAGCTGACAGATTTTAAAAAAGTTAAACACATGACAGTTCTTTTAATCTGTGACTGGATACAAACTGACACACACATAATTGAAAAACATCAATGTAAGGATTTTATCAATGTTACATGTCACACCTGTTTTAAAAGAATATCAAATTTCTTAACTTTTGATAAAATCGATGTTTATATACCAGTACTTCACACTAGTACATTGAACAACATTGAATTTCAATTCATGAAAACTAAACATTTCAGCATAATTTTCAATTCCAGTCAATACACAGAAAAAAAATACAATATTGAAGTGTTGAGTTAGTTTCAATTTATGAGAGACAGTATCATAAATGTTCTTCAGGGTGAAATTCAAAATGCAACATTTTAAATAGAATTTCTACTGTTCTACTGTGTATTATGTTAATTCCTTCTCTTAACAATTCAAAATATTCCAAAACAGAATAATATCAAAATCACTGCAAAACTTACTTACTAGTAAATATGGTGTTACCTATTCAAACTTAAGAGACACAGATGTCGAGTCTGCAGGGATATGCACTAATTAAGTCTATGTGTTATACATCTTATAATTGTACATGTAATGTTGTGAAAAATCACTTTTCTATATAAGAAAATTTCTATATTATTGTAAATTATAGGGGAAAATGACAAAATTAATAATTTCATACCCTCTATCATGATCATGTCTATTTAATACTACATGTACTAAATCACCAAAAAAATTAAAAAGTTTAACAATCTGTATCTAAAAAAAAAACGAAATCAACATTCATACCACATGCACAGGTACAAATGAACTGCAAAATAAAAGCTTCCTAGCATCAAAACTGTAAGAGGTGTTTTGGAGACAATCTGTGTACCCTCTATTAATAATTCACTCAAAAAATGACAGTGTACCCTCTGTTTATAATTCACTCAAAAAATGACAAAGTTCAACAATGTATATTTTTTTCCAAAAATGCATCAAAATCAAAATCCTTTCCACATGCAGCCACATGCACATATTCAATATAAGTACAAAACATCCACAAAATAAAATCTTCTTAGCATCAAAACTGTAGGAAGGGTTGAGCGGACAAACTATGTACCCTCTATTACGAAATCACCAAAAAAAATGCCTAAGTTCAACAATGTATAATTTTGTCAAAAATTAACCAAAATCACAATCCATCTTCAATATAGGTACAAATGATCTGCAAAATAAAAACTTCCTACATGTAGCATCAAAACTGTAGGAGGAGTTGCACGGACAAACTATGTACTAGTACCCTCTATGAAAAATCATCAAATAATGTATACTTTTGACAAAATACACCAAAATCAAAATCCTTACCACATGCACATCTTCAATATAAGTACAAATGATCTGCAAAATAACAAGTATATGTATCTAACAGACACAATGCCCCGCATCACAACTATTTCGAACAATGCTATATTTCGTGATCAGGCATGAAGTTGGTTGCATGGATATATTTTTTGATGATTTCTGTTTAATTATACCCTATGAGTATTTAATTTAATGGATGTTTAATGATAATAGCTTACATCTTTCACAGAAAAAAAACAAGAATATGTGTCTAACGGACACAATGCCCCGCCTTACAGCTATTTTGAGCAATGCTATATTTCATGATCAGTGAGGCATGAAGTTGGTGGCATGGGTAAATATTTGTTATGTTTTTTTTTTACTTATATCCTAATGTGTATTTAAATGAAGTTTCATGATAATAGCAAACATCTGTGACAGAAAAGAAACTTAAACCTGTGGTTAAATGCCATACTTCCCCTCTTTTTTTCCATGGTCAGTGAAGCATGAAGTTGGAAGTAAGGGTAAATTTTTATTATGATTTTTGTTATAATTAGATGCTAATGTGTATTTATATAAAGTTTCATGATAATGGCATACATCCTTCACAGAAAAAAACTTCAACCCTAGGGTAAACCTCATACTACCCCCTTTTATCCAAGATCAGTGAGGCATGAAGTTGGCAGCGAGGATAAATTTGCATTATGATTTTTCTTTAATTATACCCTAATGTGTATTAATACAAAGTTTCATGATAATATCATATATCCTTCACAAAATAAAAACTTCAACCCAAGGGTAAACCTCATACTAACCCCCCCCCTTTTTTTCCATGGTCAGTGAAAAATGAAGTTGGTAGCCGTGATAAATTTTTATTATGATTTTTGATTAATTATACCCTAATTATATATAATTGTATATTTATACAAAGTTTCATGATAATAGCATACATTCTTCACAGAAAAAAACTTCAACCTAAGGGTAAACCTCATAATACCCCCTTTTTTCCATGATCAGTGAAGCATGAAGTTGGTAGCCGGGATAAATTTTTATTATGATTTTTGTTCAATTATACCCTAATGTGTATTTATACAAAGTTTCATGATAATAGCATACATTCTTCACAGAAAAAAAAACTTCAACCTAATTATAAGGGTAAACCTCATAATACCCCCCCCCTTTTTTTTCCATGATCAGTGAAGCATGAAGTTGGTAGCCGGGATATATTTTTATTATGATTTTTGTTTAATTATACCCTAATGTGTATTTATACAAAGTTTCATGATAATAGCATACATTCTTCACAGAAAAAAAACTTCAACCTAAGGGTAAACCTCATAATACCCCCCTTTTTTCCATGATCAGTGAAGCATGAAGTTGGTAGCCGGGATAAATTTTTATTACGATTTTTGTTTAATTATATCTTAATGTGTATTTATACAAAGTTTCATGATAACAGCATACATCCTTCACAGAAAAAAAACTTCAACCTTAGGGTAAACCTCATACTTCCCCATTTCTTCCATGATCAGTGAAGCATGAAGTTGGTAGCCAGGATAAATTTTTATTGCGATTTTTGTTTAATTATGCCCTAATGTGTATTTATACAAATTAAAGTATCATGATTAAAAAAATACTTCTTTCACAGAAAAAAAAATTCAACCTTAGGGTAAACCTTATAATACCCCCCTTTTTTCCATGATCAATGAAGCATGAAGTTGGTAGCCGGGATAAAATTTTATTATGATTTTTGTTTAATTATACCTTATTGTGTATTTATACAAAGTATCATGATAATAGCATACATCCTTCACAGAAAAAAAACTTCAACCTCAGGGTAAACCTCATACTACCCCCCTTTTTTCCGTGATCAGTGAAGCATGAAGTTGATACCATGGATTACAAATAATCAGTCATGGTCTCAAATGTGAGACAGGACAATTCCACCCGAGGGTTCACATTTTCCAGTCAGAAACGAGGCTTGCGGAGTGTGATTTTTCAGTCAACCGTACATTGATAGTATGATTTCAAAACTTTTTACAGGAACAAAATGTGGTTACAACTTTATTTAAACCTCTAAAAATAATGATATATTTAGCGTGTGTCCTGCTAACTAACATTCTTCAGTTTTACATGTTTTATTCATCCATCCCTTTTATAAGTAAAATTTTTATTTTTACTTTTTATCTCAAAGCTATGAAATGGCTGGAGAGATGTTAATATGACAAGAAAAAATCATGTGTGGCTTCAAGCCTATTAACATGATTAACAGCTCTAAAAGATGATCTTCGTGTTTCCGATAAAATATAGTGCCCAAGTTTCTTTCAAAATCGTATACATTGTGTTTTTAAGTTATATTTCTTGAGTTGAATGCCGTGTTGTTATGTTATGCATGTTTATCAAATTACTCGTTTTTATTATATTGCGTCCTGTCGCGCAGTAATTTGTCAAAGATGAAAATAACAATTGTTTACCTGAGACAGTGTATTGCATATATTTATAGGAATGAAATCGACATGCGAAATCACTCAATCCTATTATTTTCACGTATAACGGATATAACTTAATACTGTACAGTTCACACGGATGAACTCAAAGTCCTTGTTTTTGGGTGGATTTTCGCGACGTGGACTGATTAGCTGATTCCGTGTAGCAGGGTGGCTGATCGCGGATGTCCACCTTAAATTACGTGAACCAACGTGGACACATTTTTAAAAACGGAATCCTCGTGGAACCATCGCGGCCACACAGAGAAATTAATTTTTACTGAACATATGTTTGATTTTGTCGCAAACATGCAAAGCGAGGAATACATGTATTTACATCTTTCTACAATCGCATCCTGGGACTATAATTATTTCATTATTTGTCCCAATCGTATTGTAGTTCATGAACGTAATCCAAATGCATGTAAATAAATAAATAAAACATTCAACATTCCTAGATGTGTATTTGTTATCAAAAGCATGCTTCAATTGTTGATTAAGCGTCTCTACCTAATGTGTATTCATATCACCTGAGATATTGATTTTTTTCATTGGTCGGTTTTTAGTTCTATTTTTAGAAAATTACCTATGCGTATCTATTATGTATATAATCTAATGGCTTCCGAAAGCACTCCTGCTTTAAGTGCTATTTCCAGGCTTTATTTCAAATTTTAAGCTATTTATGATAAAGATTTGATAGAAAACGATTTTTGACAGAATATTTTGCTAAAAGTTATAAAGCCGAGACCTGACAAGTGACAATTACGCAACTATAAGACGCCCAGGGATTCTTGCTGTTGACATTGAATATTTTATTTCGGCTTGAAAATATTTGAAAGAACATTAATTTGACAGAAAACACATGGCTTTTTTCACGGCAATGAAACAACCAAAGTATTTGAGGCTTGCAATTATCGTAATTCAAAAATAACTATGACGATCCCATGGGAAAACTTGTTGCAAAGAAAATTCTATTTTAACTTCAACTTGCCAAACTTTCTGATTATAATAATTTGGGCAAAAATGATCATTTGTTGACATTAAGCTCATTCCTTTCTAGTTATATTTTCAATGATTTCTAAATGTTGACCCGCGATGATTCCACGTTCAACACGATGTCACAGGTAAATATTTTGTCCACTTTCTCAATTCAGTTGTCCACGTTCAAGATCGAGGTGGAATTCCACGTTTGGCAAAATTTGTCCGTGATGACAACAAGGATTTTGCGTTTTCCATGTGAGCTGTACAGTACATGCAGACGTATGCAGCAGTTCTTTGGATGACTACAAAGTTTTGCCAAGTGTAGATTTTCAAGGCTTCGAGATTCAGCTCCATCGGAGCTTTGATTATAACTTTTTGAAACCTGGCAGTTATCAAATTATTACTTCTTAAAATGTCTTTTCAAGAAAATGATTTGCCATTTACAGCAAGGATGTTGAAATTTCTACAACCGTAACAAATATTGACTTGCAACTTGTCAATCATTGAATTTTGACAATCGGACAGGTAATTAAAATTTTATAAGTTTTATTGCCCTCAACAGCGATAAAACTAGCGGTGTTGAGATTACAGTTTGAAAGGGATTTTGGAGTTTAAATATAATCTGAAATCAACCGTGTCACACCGCCATGTTGCAGCGAAATCCGTGATAAGAGAGAGAGAATAAGTTCGCGTTGAGCTAACTGTAATTAAAATATAGATGATGGACAATAAAAGCTACAACAAAATAATAGACACAAAATAATAGACACAAATTTGCATTTCTTACATGATATATTCAATATTTTGTGAATGGGTAAAGTTGCCAATCTGATAAATCTGAACAGTGGGTATCCATATGGTTGAAGAGCTTTTCCGAGATAGTTTGACGAGTCTTCATGATAGGAAACAAATATCAACAGGCACATAAGCACTGCTAAAATTATGCCAATCACTTTGAAGAAAAACTTCAATCCTTGACAAAATTTCAACCATATTTCCCTCAGTTTTAATTTGTTTGTGTGGACTACAGGAACGTCTTTTTCAGATTCCAATGCCTTGTCGATGCAAGAATTTATTTCTTCTTCTGACATTCCCCATTCCGAACCAAGACGCTTCAGTTCTGTAACGTTTTTCTTCAAGTACAGCATAAACTCAACTGCTTCCGCATCCATGCTTAGGCCGAAAGTGGACAATTTGCAACAGGGGAAAATCTAGAGATGTTCCGTAAAGTTGCCAAATAAATGATAATTTAAAAAATATTGAACAGCCTATTTCTTTTTCCAAATCCACTGAAATATATTTTTGAGCAGTGATCTAAATATATTTTAAATAATGGAGAATGCTCTGCCATTTGATAGAAAATGGCTGTGTATTTCCATACGAAATAAATATCGTTTTGTTTTGTCTTCTGAGAAATTTTGATAAACAAGCATGGCGAATTTGACAGCCTCCGACTGCTGAGGAGTTTGTACTGTCACAGGGTAGTGTATGCTGTGACGGATTCAAAGAGTGTATAAAATGTTCCATGAAAAACATTTGACAGGTATGAGTTTACAAATGACACACTGAAAATTAATTTTACAGCCAAATAAACATGATAAATAGCCTAGTCCTCACATTCACAAAATTTTCATTTGTTTACATCTTTTTTATTTTTCTGCTATCAATCTTTTAATTTCAGTATACTTTTAAAGAGTATAGCCTTTTTTATTTCGATATAAGGTCTTGAAATCATTGTTAATTACCAGGCGGACTATTTGCTTTGCGGCAAAAATCTAGGTCATCAACGAAGCTAATAAAAATCTATTTTTAGACAGCTTTAGCGAGCAGCGAAGCCGCCGCAGAGTTCGCGATGATTGACACATGAATGCAATTATAACGACCAGCTGTTTATCCCCAAGGCGTTTGTGTAAACTGGTAATTGTAGTAAATAACTACAGTGTATCTAGCTCACAAAGTCTCATGTTGCATCTACATTTTATACTGTTTATGTATCATATAAAGGTAAATAGATTGATGTATATATGATAAATTAATTTTGTTTAGTATTTACAACTAATTACACTAATTGACTTTTACCATCAGGATGTTTTTCACGTCTTACTTAGGATAAAAATGTCGCCCTTTTCGCTTTTAGATTTGTATTTTTATGTTCGTCTGGCCCAAGGAGTTGGGGCTAAATGAGCTGTTGCCATCGCTTTGTATCTATTCTTTTGAAACATATTGAAACATACATGGTACTTCACGTACGTGATGAAGTCCGTAAGTTGCTACAATTGGTTATTTCGCTGAGATCTTAAAACTCATGGCCAGGGAACCATAACTGGAAAAAACAAACAACTTTTGATCATCTCCTCTGAAACTTTAGATGAAAACAAGACAAACGTGCCTTAATTGTGTGTAAAAGGTAATTTTGAATATTTTTCATTTCAGTCAGTTCACACAAATAAAATGGCTGCCAAAGCAGAATAGTAAACGTAATAACCATGATATCCTTAGGCACTCACCATTTGATTTTCAGGGGGAAGGCCTGGGATTTTTACCATCAGCCAGGAAATTTTTTTGGCCCACTTGTGCGAGTTATCCAGTAATACATTAATGTATACGAAATTTTCTGAAGTATTCATTAAGGGGCCAAAAATGTAAAACAATAAGTACTTAGCATATGTATAATTTTCCATTTTGTGGTTTTCATTTTCATGGGGAATAACTTGAATTGCTTTTTGAATCCAAGTTCAGATTTTAAAATATTGACTACGGTGCCAAATTGGTAAATTTCCTGAATATGTCAGGCCAAAAATAAAATTTTGTTTGTTTCCCCTCCCGCGACCGACCCACTAAAATTGCTGCAATTTTAGTACCCAAAAAATTTTATCGGCCACTGCTGTTCAAGTTTTTTTTTTTAGTCTTAAGTCAAAAAGAGTTTGTTATGTAAAACAGGCATTATCATATATATATATATTTGAAGATTTTAGTATTTTTTTTTATTTGAAGAAAAAATAAAATAATTTTCCTACCTACCTACCCATAACCTGAACAACCCAGTCGGGGAGGGGAAACAAAAATATTTTTAATATTGGCCTCAAAGACCAATAATTTTTGAAATTCCAACATGAAATCATATAATTAAGCAACTTTTTAAAGTCATCAGCTAGTATGAACACTTGGACTTCAAAAATATGATTCTTGCATTGATAAATTTCCTGAAACTCTCAAAGACCCATTAATTTATTTTTGGGAATTTTTTACCTAGCAACCATATCTTTTTGGGTGCCTTATTGTATCAGTGATCATTTTCAATAGTCACATTGCAAAAAACTTTGGTTCTACATTTGGTAAATTTCCTGAAACTCTCAAAGACCTGTTAGTTTTTGGAATTCTACCAAGCAACCATATCTTTTTCAATTCCTTACAGTAATGATGATCATTTTCAATAGTCAGATTGCAAAAAAATTTGATTCTAATTTTATACTTTTTCAAAACCAAACTTTAGTATGGGTCCAAGAAAGGGGAGCTTGGAGATTGCAATCTACGATTGACCTTTTTTCATTTTTTAACAGAGTTGGGGAGGGGATATAACATTTCTAAAGCCAGGTTGAGCTTTTGCCATCACTTGGCCAGAGGTCCATTGTCTGTCTGTCATAATTATCAAAAACTTTTCATTCAGATATCTTCTCCTCCAAAACCACTTTGCCAACTGGAACAAAACATGGTTACAATAGTCATTAGGTGGCCTGGTTCCTCTTTGATCAAAATGTGTCCTTTAAGTCTGCACTTCATCCAAGATGGCCACCTGCAGAGAATTTAGTGAAACATTGGACTCATTTTCAAAGATCTTCTCCTCTGAAAGTACTTTGCCACAATGGTCCATGAGTGGCAAGTTTGAATCACATCCAAGATGGCCTTTATTCCAATGGGAATGCATTCTAAGATCTCTGAAGCCACATCTGACCCTGTTGGAAATTGCCTCTTTAAGTACTGAGCCAATTGAAGCTTAACTTTGCCACAATACTCTTTGGCTGGTCTTTTACAAAAAGTTGTTTGTGTTTCAGGTTCATCCCTTATCAAAGATGGCTGCCAGCAGAGAACATATTTTAACATAGGAGTATGATAGGGCCCTTTGTGAAAATACTTAAGAAATTTTCTGCTCAAGATCTGAAATACATGGGCTTGTGACTCTGAAAACTTTTTCTTTTACTTTATTTGCTGGTGTTACAAACCTTGTTCTACCGGAAGGCGACTTGGTATTGCCTGTCAATGATACCCACACTTGTTAATCAGATGAATGTCAAAGTTTTAGTTTCTTTTGATATTTAACCAGATTCCATAGGGTGTATAGTGTATCAGATGGGTTTCATGTGTTAAGTAATAGTATTATTATACTTTGTGTGTATATTGATGAGTTGAAAGATCTTCATTTCTATATTCTTTGTTTATGTTATCACTCACTGTCCAATTGTGTCTTCCTGATAAAGCTGAAATTACTCACTGGACGTCAGCATGCCCACGGCTTTTTTGCAGTTGAGGGTACATGTACCCTTTGAATTTAAATTTGGGGGTACAAGGTGTTTTTTGAGGGCAAATATGCATACCAGTATTTTTACTTTGCTACTTAAACAGCTTTGCAAGGAACCTATCAAGTTGCATGACATATGCCGACAACTATTTTCCTTTCACTTTGATTTGAATAATACATTTTGATCTGAAAACCGCAATGTTCAGTGATCAATTTTTTCAAATGTGAAATTGTACTACATGTTTTATAATCTATGTTATTATTACATACTGCAGTATGTGAATGGACATTCTGGAGTCAGGACGTTAATTAAACTCAATCAATCAATCAATAGTTGAGTGTTCTCATTTTGTATGATATCTCAAATTTGCATTGCTCTGTTTAAATCAACTTTCTTTATAGGATATTAAAAACACCTTACAGTTGTTCCTTTCCTGCTTTTCTGTTCAGCACTAAAATTGTTTTATACAAGTTCTTGATCTTTTTCAGTTTTATACATAGACAATACATTTTATATTTTCAGGCAGTGTACATGCATTCATATATTTTATCCTGCAATTAAAATTATAGCCATCTTTTACTTTTTTTTCTAAAGTCTATATTGTTTTACCCTTGTCCGTCTTCTGTCTGTCTATCCTTCCGTCCGTCCGTCCGAGGGGGGTACATGGTTTGTCCGTGCAACTCCTTCTACAGTTTTTATGCCCCGTGAAACGAAGTTTCGGTTTGGTCTGTCTGTTTGTTTGTTTGTCCACAAAAAACTTTAACATTGGGTACAAATATGTATATCTTTTGAATGGTAAATGATAGGGCTGTCATATTTTGCATGTGTATTCCTTGTGGCAAGACCTTTCAAAGGATACCAAAATTTTGGACCTCGTGACCTTGACCTTGACATGTGATGGACTTTTTGAAAAAAATAATAAACTTTAACGTTGGATATATCTTTTGAATGGTAAGTGATATGGCTTTCATATTTTGCATGTGCATTCCTTGTGGCAAGACCTTTTAATTGGAACCAGAAAAGTTGACCTTGTGACCTTGACCTTGGCCTGTGAACAACTGCATAAAAACTTTAACATTGAGCATATCTTTTGAATGATCAGTGATAGTTCTTTCATACTTTGCATGTGTATTCCTTGTGGAGAGACCTTTCAGTTGGTACCAGAATATTTGACCTTGTGACCTTGACCTTGGCATGTGACTGTCCGGTAAAATTTCACAAAAAAATGAAATTATATTTTGTTTTATTTTATATGTATATAGAAATTAAACTCATTTATGATGAAATGTTTCTTGATATCTTTAGAATTTTTTTTTGTAAAAAAGATTTTTTAAATCATTCAGCATATTTTCTTCATTCATGTCATTTATTCACTTTCGTTTTACATGTATCTATATATGTATTTAGCTAGGCTATGGAATAGCCTAGCTATATAGATAGTTCTTGGGGGAAAGTGAGGAGTACGCTTGCGTAGTGAGGAGAACGCATGCACAGGAGACTATTGACCAATAGGAATTTCAGATTCTCGAAAATCAAAATGGCGTCCAGTTTCGTCCTGATAAAACGGGGCGGGGTTTATTTTTTTCTGTTTCCTTGTGGAAGTTGAAAAGTATTATAAACATTTACTATAGGTGGTACTGGGAACAGGTTTGTAGAGGATGATGGGATTGGTATTGCAATATCGCTTAGCCAGATTTATAAATATAGATTTGATGAAAAGAACAGTAATGTATCAATTTAAAACCAGAAGTTAAAAATAAAGATGAGGTATTGTGCAATAATCAATAATATACAAATACTTTAAAAGACTTTTCAATTGTGTTAAACAAAGCGTGATTGTAGTTTGTGGAGAACGAAAGGTGGAAAGAGATAGAATTGCATTTTTTGCGGAAAAATAAAGAGCTACCGGTGTTTATTTGTGTGTGCTGTAAAAGGTTTATGTTTCGAAGCCATGTACATCATGAGCCACCACACCCTTGTCAATAAAACACGCAATTTTCTATCCAAGGCTATTCCATAGCCTAGCGTATCATTTTTATTTCATAAAAACCATTATCCGATTTATATCATCCACTTATGTTTATAAAGTCCCCTCGTGTTTTCTAGTTTATATATCAAGGATGAGGGATGTTACTAAAAATATCTATTATTTCATTTCTTCTCTTCTGTGTATACCTCCACTTTTGGGGAACCAGTATTGATGATCCCTGGTGTAATCAAAGTACTGATAACACTTATAAACAGAACACAACGAGTTGGCTATAAATGTTCCAGAAAGGGGGGGGGTGAAAATTGTTTTCTTAATAATGCTTGGATAACGATTGGACGGGTTCATTTGGGTGACTTCTGTGTTTGCATCCAATTGCAATCATCATTTGATGTGATTAAACTTTTCTGTTGATACCAGAATTTATTTCTACAAATTATTTTGTCAGAAGGACATTCATTGTTCAAAGTTGCTAAATGTTTCTTCTTTACTTCTACCCGGGGGCATAAGTGTTTCACAAAACACATCTTGTTATACTAGAAAGTTTTTATTTTGCAGACCATTTGCACATATATTGAAGATGTGCATGTGGTACAGATTTTGATTTTGAATCATTTTCATCAAAAATATACAATATTGAATTTAGTCATTTTTCTTGATTTTTCATAGAGGGTACATAGTTTGTCTATGCTACTTCTCCTACAGTTTTGATGCTAGGAAGTTTTTATGTTGCAGATCATTTGTGCCTATATTGAAGATTGGCATGTGGAAAGGATTTTGATTTTGGTTCAGTTTTGAAAAAAAATATACATTGTTGAACTTCATCATTTTGTTGAACTTCATCATTTTTTAGTGATTTAGTAATAGAGGGTACATAGTTTGTCTGTGCAACTCCTCCTACAGTTTTGATGCTATGAACTTTTTATTTTGCAGATCAATTGTAGCTATATTGAAGTTGTGCATGTGGTAAGGAATTTGATTTTTGTTCATTTTTGTGAAAAATATACATTGTTGAACTCGGTCATTTCTTAGTGATTTAGTAATAGAGGGTACATAGTTTGTCTGTGCAACTCCTCCTACAGTTTTGACGCTAACAAGTTTTTATTTTGCAGATCATTTGTACCTATATTGAGGATGTGCATGTGGTAAGGATTTTGATTTTGGTTCAGTTTTGAAAAAAAAATATACATTGTTGAACTTAGTCATTTTTGGTGATTTGGTAAAAATGTAATACATAGAGGGTACCTAGTTTGTCATTATAGCAAAATGTGTTTAGCGGGGGGCATCATATGTGTCTTACAAACACAAATATCATTACTAAGAAATCACTATTTGATTCAACCTTGGGCGGGGGAATGTCATCCTGTAGTCTTTTGAAACTTTTTAGCTCACCTGACCCAAAGGGTCAGTGTGAGCTATTGCCATCACTTGGCGTCCGTCGTCTGTTAAACTTTTCACATATTCATGTCTTCCTCTGAAACTACTGAAGCAAATTCAACCAAACTTTACAGGAATGATGTATGGAAGGTCCTTTACAAAGATTGCTCATTTCGTTCCGATCCGATAAAAAACATGGCCGCCAGCGCGGAACT
>MJUU01002484.1:120963-137736 GCA_002080025.1 Modiolus philippinarum | reverse complement strand
AAACTTTAACATTGCTTCTAGAATCAAGTTGTTTAGTGGTAGAGTGTTTATAATTGGAATGTGACTTTCTTTTGATGATAGCTTTCTGATGGTACCTTTCTGTAACTTTCAAATTTATTGTGCATTGAGGTCACTCTAATCCCCGGTGAGCTATGTTGTCTTCTGACAACTCTTGTTATGTACAAAGATTTCTCATTTTGTATCTTTACGGCAAAAAACATGGCAACCAGCAAAGAACATGGTTTGACATTGGACCCTATAGGAAAACATTTTCATCATCTTCTCTGAAACTATTAAAGCAAATTTAAATTCTTTGACTGTATTGGAATGATGTATTGAAGGCCCTTCACAAAGAATGCTCATTTCAAACTGATCCAGCAAAAACCATGGGTGCCTGAGCGCAGAGCATAGTTTAACATTTGCCCTATGGGAAAATGATGTTTTAACCATTTTCTCTGAAACTCAAGAAGCAAATTCAACCAATTTTACAAGAATGCAGTATGTAAGCCCCTCTACAATAATTGCTTTTTATGCCCCCAGATCGAGGATCGGGGGGCATATTGTTTTTGTCCTGTCTGTCTGTTTGTCTGTGCGTCCGAAACTTTAACCTTGGCTATAACTTTTGAACTATATAAGGTAGACTTTTGATACTTGGCATGTGTATAGGTCTAGTCAAGAGGAACATAACTGTGCAAAAAAAATTAGGTCAGGTCAAAGGTCAAGGTCACAGAGGTTAAAAAGGGGTGAATTCGGCTGTTTTCACATATTTGACTGTAGAATCCTTATTATTTATCGTATTGAGACGGGGTTTGTTTTATGTTATTGCTAATAAAATTGCGCAACTGGTGTATGTCAACAGATTTGAGGTAGCATGTATCGTTTTTGAGAAACAAGAGGCCCAAAGGGGGACAAATGGAAAAAATGAATTTTTCAATTTTTTGTCAGATCTTGATGCAGTATTTTTCTGTAAGTTTCTTAAAGCATGTTTAAACAGATACTTTTAACAATTAAAACCATTTCAATAAACAAGAGGCCCAAAGGGGTTTCATCTGTTTTAGAATAAAGGGGTTAAATTGGGTGTTTTGATGGTAATAAACAACTTTTGAACTATGTAAGATAGACTTTTAATACTTGGCAAGTGTATAGGTCTTGTCAAGAGGAACATAAATATGCAAAAAAATAGGGTCAAAGGTCAAGGTCATAGGGGTCAAAAAGGGGTAAAATTGTGTATTTTCATATATTTTACTGTAGAATCTGGGGGCATATGTAGTGTTTCACAAACACATCTTGTTTCATTTGGTTGGGATTAAAAACATGGCTGCCAGTAACATATACAGTTAAACATTAGACCTTCCGGGAAAACTCTTATTTAAAACTATTGAAGCAAATTTGATTTAACTGTATCAGAATAATGTAGGGAAGATCCTTTACAAAGATTGTTTTTTTTGTCGAGCCTTCAACGATAGTCGCAAAAAGCGAGACTTAGGTATGGAGATTCCGGCGGCGGTGGCGTCCACAATTGTTTAATTTTTTTCTTGGGTCTGTTTTACATCAACCACTTGTGCTAGCCTATTGATATTTGGTAAACACTTGCATAAGCATCAGTACAGCTCAGTTTCAGGGGCGTTTTATGTCTATGCCCCTGCAGTCATGCTCCATTGACTTCGAAATTTTGAATTGTTTTTTTCAAATGTTTAAGTTTTTTCTTGTGTCTGTTTAGCATCAACCAATCTTAGTTGCCCATTGAAATTTGGTATGAAGCAGCATTGACATCAGTACAGCTCAGTTTCAGTGGCGCTTATGTCTATGCCCCTGCAGTCATGCTCCACTGACTTCGAAATTTTGAATGTTTAAGTTTATTCTTGTGTCTGTTTAGCATCAACCACTCATAGTTGCCGATTTATATTTGGTATGCAGTCGCATTAGCATCAGTACAGATCAGTTTCAGTGGCGCTTATGTCTATGCCCCTGCAGTCATGCTCCACTGACTTCGAAATTTTGAATTATTATTTTAAATGTTTAAGTTTATTCTTGTGTCTCTTTAGCATCAACCACTCATGGTTGCCAATTTATATTTGGTATGCAATTGCATTAGCATCAGTACAGATCAGTTTCAGTGGCGTTTTTATGTCTATGCCCCCCCCCCCACAGTCATGCTCCACTGACTTTGAAATTTTGCACTCTTTATCAATGTTTAAGTTTTTTCTTGTGTCTGTTTTAAGCATCAACCACTCTTATTAGTTGCCCATTGGTATTTGGTATGCAGTTGCATTAGCATCAGTACAGATAAGTTTCAGTCATGCTCCACTAAGTTTCAGTGGCGTTTTTATGTCTATGCCCCGGCAGTCATGCTCCACTGACTTTGAAATTTTGCCTGTTTATCAAATTCTTAATTTTTTTCTTGTGTTCGTTTAACATCAACCACTTATTATAGTAGCACATTGATCTTTGGTTTGCAGTTAAATTATCATGATTGAGATCAGTTTCAGTGGCGTTTTATGTCTATGACCCTGCAGTCATGCTCCAGTGACTGAAATTTTGCAGCCACTCTATATTTGGCATGCAGTTGCATCCTGAGGATTATACACATTGTCCCCTCTATCATTCTTGAACAATCATATGAAGATTTTTGCAATAAGGTAGTGCACACAAATTAAGACCTACATTTTGTTATCATGGCTGCTGCTGAAGATCAATGTGCAGATTCATGCAATCCATGGGAAAGGTGAGACATATTCTGTGTCAACAGTTTATTTTTTGTTTTGATTTGATAAAATCATAGCTGCCAGCAGGGTTCATAGTTTAACATTTGCCCTATATATCAGAAAATCATATTTTGATCGTATCCTATGAAGCAGATTCACCTCAAGTTTACAGAAATGCTGTATGATAGGACCTGAACAAAAATTGTTCAATTTGTTTTGATCAAATAAAAAAACATGGCTGCCAGCGACATACATAATTTAGCATTTTCCCTATCAGAAAATCATATTTTGATCATATCCTTTGAAGATTCACCTCAAGTTTACAGGAATGATGTATGATATGACCTTAACAAAAATTGCTCATTTCATTTGGCTCCAATAAAAAACATGCCAGCACAGAACAAAGTTTAACATAGGACCCTATGGGAAAAACATCATTTTCATCATCTGGGTTGAAACTATGGAAGCAAAAATTAAACCTTGAATGACATAGGGAAGGTCCTATACATAGATTGCTCATTTTGTTCCAATTTAACAAAAAACATGGGTACCAACGTGGAACATAGTTTAACTGTTGACCTAGGGGGAAAATCCCATTCAGATCATCTGATCTTAAAACTTCATCAAACTTGACAGGAATGTTGGGACCAAGCAGCATGTTTATACCACTAAAACCTAGATTAGGGTTGAATTTGTTTGAGCAATATCAGACGGAAACTTTTCAAATAAAAACATTTGAAACATGCAGGAGATAATTGAAGATCCACATGTTTGGCATGATTTAAACAAAAATATCTGCAAGAGTTTCATTGTTCATGCAGAAATATTCCTTATAATACTACAACTTGTACTATACATATACATCAGGTAGGTAATAAGACTTGACAGAATGATAAAATCCAAATTTGGTAAATTTCCTGAATCTCTCAAAAACCATCTTTCTACGTCATGTATATAGATAGTACCTTATCAAATTCCTTTGATTACTTTTTTTCAAACATGTTATGATTTCAGCAATGCATAATACATTTTGTACATGTAAACATGTACAAGAGGAACCTCTGCCCATTTTTATGCCCCCAGATCTTTAGATCGGGGGCATATTGTTTTTGCCCTGTCTGTCTGTATGTCTGTCTGTCTGTCCGCAACTTTAACCTGGNTCATAACTTTTAAACCAGATGTGATAGGACCTTCATATTTGGTATGTGTATTGATCATTTAAATCTGAACACCATTATGCAAATTTCACTAAGGTAGGGTCAAAGGTCAAGGTCACAGAGGTCAAAAGGTCAAAATCTAGATTTTTCTCTAACTTGTTAATTACAATTGATAGAGGCTTGATATTATATAAATAATGCTTAATACATATCTACCAAAAATAATTTGGGTCTGGTCAAAGGTCAAGGTCACTTGAGTGCAATTTTGAAAACTTAAACAAAAACGTTAACATTGTCTATATCTTTTCAACTAGATGTGATAGGACCTTCATATTTAGCCTGTATATTAGTCATATGAAGCTGAACAGCATTATGCAAATTTTACTAAGGTCAGGTCAAAGGTCAAGGTCACAGAGGTCAAAAAGTCAAAATATATATTATGCTATAGCTCGTTAATTACAATTAAGGCTCGAGGCTTGATATTCCATATGTAAATAGATCTAATGAATCTTAGTACAACTCCATAAAAAAAAACTTCTGTCAGGTCATAGGTTGAGGTCACCAAGTTCAAATTTGAAAACTTTTAACATTGCCTATATCTTTCCAACCAGATGTGATGGGAGCTTAATATTAGGCCTTTATATTGTTCATATGAAGCTGAACAGTATTATTCAGATTTCACTTAGGTAAGGTTAAGGTCAAGATCACAGAGGTCAGAAGGTTAAAATCTAGATTATGCTGTAGCTCATTAATTATAATTGCTATATGCTTCATATTCTATATATGGATAGATCTAAAAGAGCTTAGTATAAATCCACCAAAAAAATTTTGGGTCAGTTTGAAGGTCAAGGTCACTGAGTGAAAATTTGAAAACTTTAATATTGCCTATAGATATCTTTTCAACCAGATGTGAAAGGACCTTCATATCTGGCCTGTATGTTGATCATATAAAGCTGAACACCATCGTGCAAATTTCATTAAGGTCAGGGTCACAGAGGTCAAAAGTTCAAAATCAAGATATTGCTTTTAGCTCATTAATTACGATTGGAAGAGGCTTTATATTCTATATGTGAATAGATCTAATGGAGCTTAGTACAAATGTCTACTTGACCTTAATTTCTAGTGATTGCAATTTTAGCAAGTTTGTATTGTAGACATGGTTCCTACCGGGGGCATAGTGTTTAAAAGTGGTGTGACATGGGTAGTGGAGATTTTGGTTGTCATGGAAAGCAAACAAGAAACTAATATTTAATTTCTGCTTCATGTTAAGTTTTGATTTCAGCAATATGTATGAACTAAATGATAGGTGAACCCCTGCTCCAATTTTTATAAGGGTGACTTAATTTTTTTTTATTTCAGCAAAATGTTTTGCCTAAATTATTTGTGGAAGCCCTGCTCTTTTTGAAAGCTGGTCTGAAATGGGTTGTAATGAATAGTATAACCTTTTGTTAAGATTCAAGAAACTTTGGAGGAGAATCATTTTGTCAGTTGTGTGATACACGCTCAAACTACTTAGCCTCTAGTTCATTCAAAATCTGTCGATAAATTTAGTAGACTTGCTCCACCATCATTCCTTTTGTGCATAAAACTGACATCTAGAAAATATTCTGAATGCTTAAGAAATATTATAACAGAACTATATTTCATATAAAAAAAACACAATTCCGTGGAGTTTAATTAGAATTTAATATAGCTACAAATCTTCTGAACATGATCTGGTGAGAGGAAATTAGAAAGCCAGTAAAGTTGACACAGGGAAGTTATCAATGTTTATATATAATAACCATTTATAGTGAAAAATTACCAACTTGACTTGCAAAGTAAATTATACATTGTAAAATCAATAGTGTAATTTCCTGACTTTTATCATGAGAATTTCTTACATTTAGTGGAAAATTGTGAGATAATTTGACAAGGAACAACAGCCTTACCAAATGTCTTAAAATATACATAATTAAGTAAAACATTTTATGATTTATACATGTACCTATGTATATGGCACATGAAAGGTGTGCAACTTTTTGGGTTTCAAAATTTACAACAAAAAATTCATAAGAGATGATATTTATTTAAAAGGGATAAAATTTTTGTACAGACCAAATATATGCACGAAATTGACATTCATTTAGTTGTGTATTTTCATGTTTTAAATTGTCTTCATTATTTTTATAAGGCGTCTGCATACTGTGTCTTTATAGACAAATCTTCACATACCTTATCCTGAAAAGATCATGTTTATCAATACTTATGTTTCATGAAAGAAGTTGGTATGGGGTTATGTAAATGCAATGTTTGCTGTTTTTTTACTTGTTGCCATGCTGAAATGGCTTATTTGCTGTCATCTGGACAATTGATAGTAATGCATATTGTTCAAGTTAAAGTGGAAATTGTTATGTTTTATAAAATAATTCTTATATCATTTGCATATTAGAAAATGCGCTGACTTGATTGGCTGCATTGCTTTCTGGTAGCAATTTCTGAAGACGATTTATTTTTCGATAGACGCCATTGACCGAACTACATTTGAGTTTACCTTACAAATTCATAAGCCGAGACAATCAAATAGAACATAAAAAGGGTGTAATAAGTTGAGAATTTAATTACTTCTCAGCAAATTAAAAGAATTATAAGGATTAAACATCGTTTGAAAGGAATTTATAGGAGTATAAACGGGACCAAGTCACTCACAAACATATCATAAATGTCCTTCGGATTTTTATTTATTTGTGAGTGACTTGGTCCCATTTATATCTCAATAAATTCCTTTCAAATGGTTTTTAATCCTATACTTCATACTTTTGTACATCCAAGTACAGTATCATTCTGTAGCTACCTACAGAGAAATAGAGAAAGAGATAATCTAAATATCAAATCAAATTCTGTGTCTTGTTGCTATTTTTTAACCATAAACTTATAAAGTTTGGAAACAAATTAAGACAGAAGAAAAAAATCTCTTTGTCATGTTCTTTTATTATACACTAAGCTGATTTTGTATTTTTTTCAGAAATAATCACCAAATTGTGATGAAGTATGGGTTGTGTTTTGTCAAAGAGAGATGGAAACAGAAACTCCATGGTTTTCAGAGTGTATAATGTTGATGAAAATGGAGAAAAGCACAACCCAGGGAAGATAGAAATAACTGACACAGAATTAATCCTTCGTCAAAAAGGTCGCGATCAAATAACATGGCCTTTACGATGTTTAAGGCGTTATGGATGGGAAGAGGAACTGTTTTCTTTTGAAAGTGGACGTAGGTGTTATACAGGCCCGGGAATTTATGCGTTTAAGTGTAAGAGAGCAGAACTTCTGTTTCGTGCAGTACAGGAAAGTATAATGAGGGTAGGACAAGGTGATATATCTTCTAGTCAAGCGTTTGATCATCATGGACATTCAAATAGTCGCCCACCATCTACAATAGAAATGAACGATTTAATGTCATTTACAGTGCCGAATGGAAATACGGGACTGACTAGCATGCGCGAAATGAATTATGTTAATCAGGCAATAGTCAATGAGCATGAGCAACACACTTATCAAAACACTGCTCCACTACGACCAAATGGATCGGCCACCTCTGCCGCAGACACAGCATCTGCTTTAATAGATTTTCTTCACGCTCCTCTACAAACTGACCCAAAATTAAATTATATTGATCCAGATTTTCCAACAAGTACTGAAAGTCTAACAAATATAAATTTGAATGTAAACGGACAAGTAGGTTCAAAACAAGACCAGACAAAGAGAAGAAATGATTCAGAACTTGGAGGAAGATTTCCATCAACAGATGGTCTTGACTGTGAATCAAATGATGTGTTTGGAGAGGACATAACATTCGAAAGTGAGCGTCAAGCAGAATATATGAATGTTGGTCCCTTAAATGAAATAGCAGGAAGATATGAATCAAAACCTGTAGTACCCCCTCCGCCACCTGCCATGATAAGAGAGCCTGAACCGTACCAACATTATACTAATATTAACCCAAAGAATCCACCACAGTTAAACTACATTCAGGTTGGTCCTGGAAATTGTTCTAATTCAAAGACACCTACGATTGTCTCCCCTGTCACAGCGAATGTTCCTACTGGCACCGTGGGCAGTTATGCAGAGATTGATTTTCACAGAACAGAAGCACTTTCAAATCGTCAAGTATTAGAACAAGATGAAGGAAGTCGTAAAACACGACATAACAGTACAATCAGTAGTGCATTCTGATATAAATACTATATGGTGCTTAGTGATGTACAGATTTGCTTCAAATTTTTATTTTCTGAATTTTGTTTTGTTTCTTTTTTTTTTAATATTTTGTGATGATATTAAATTAGCATTTTTGTGAAACAGTATTTTGCATCTAAAATTTCTGATTCTTTTAATTGTCATCATTGCAAAGGAAAACAGGAAGCTATGTTTTGAATTTCAATTTTTTAATTCATTTTCTGTTATTATTGAATAACTATTTTAACAATTTGTACATGATTTTTTTTCATATTAATTATGCTGTTCATGCTTATATTTTTTGTAATGCCTATTGTATTACCTTTAATTAGTAATATCCTGGATAAATATGTTAATTAATGTTTGTAACTGATACTTATGTACTCTTATTAAGCTACTTTTGTCTGAACAGATTTCTTCATTTTTTTTGTGTGCTAATTTTTAAAGAACATTTACAAAATGATGCTGAAAAGGGGTAAAAATTTTCTGTTATTAAAATTGACAGAACTAAACTGTGCTAGAATATTTGTAGGTTTTCATTTTTTTCCCAGTTTTGTTGATTGGACTGTTCATCAAAATCTTTTATTTTAGATGAATTAATTTCTTAGTTCTTTTATTTAAATGTTTAATCTTAAGATTTTTGGGATACTATTGATTTTTTGGTCAGTACAATGATACAACAAGAAATGATTTTGCACAAGGTTAACCTCTGAATTATTTTGGGGAAAAAAAGAATAAAGCTCCACATAGTTAATTCCTGAAGAATCTTGGATTTTACATCAAGCTCTTTTGTGCTTTTCCACTGGCCAGTATTGCTTCATGTGACGTTAAGTTTTCATTCTTGCATGCATAAATTACCGTGACCAAAAAACAGCTATTGTGCAATAAGTTATCGTAATAAGTTCTTGTGCAAGTTCTGAGAATCATGCTTTATTGAATGATTCCACACCCTCATATTGTTTTAAAACATTTATACTTGATAATGTCATTATTTTTGTACTAATGTGAGTCAAAAAATGTTCCCAATGTGTGAGATTCTAGTCAAAGTAAAAATAGTGTTCAATCGAGAAGTATACATTTACTATTTTAATGGAACAATCACATTTTGTTTATTTCAGTTGTTTGTTTTAATTTTGTTTTAACCTTTTATTGACTTGTGGTAGTACTTTATCCAAAAAACTTTTAACTTCAAAGTTTTTTTCAATGAAAGACATATGTATATTTTTGTATGTATTACTATTACAAATGTACATTATTTGTCAACTTGGTAATTAGTTACACATGTGTGGTAGTCATAATCATGGTTTAATAAGTTTTATTTAAAAATAAAAAGGTAAGACAAAATTTAATGTACTTTTGATACAAATATTACAAGTATTTTGTCATAGACATTTTATGACATTTCGGTAGTCTAACACAATTTTATAAATGTATATAGACACTGTTTCATAGCACATTTGACTCACACTTTTGAAAAGTGAAGGGTTGACTACATGGTAGACTTGATTTTCGGGTCAGAACATTCATCTAACTGCTTTTCTGTTGTGACTTAAGAATTTGAAACATCGGGTTTTTGTCTTCAAAGTGGCTCTTTTCTCCTATAAATATTGCTAAGTACAGAAACTTAGCATGATGACAAATCCATTTGTCTTTTTATAACCCGCCACACGAAGTGGCGAGGTATAATGTGATACCCCCAGTCGTGTGTCCGTTCGTTTGTCTGTTTGGTTTTGGGTTCAGAGGTCGAAGGGATTCTTGAGTTATGCCCCTTGAAACTTTGAAATTTTGTGAATTTGAGGGTTTCCGACTGATAACTTGTGAACGAAATAACACAAGGTCTTCAAACTTGGTATGTAAGTTGTTTACCACAAAACACAGGTCAAGGTCAATGGTCCAAGGGGTTCTGGAGTTATGCCTCTTGAAACTTTGAAATTTTACAAATTTTAGGGTTTCCGACTGACATCTTGTGAACAAAATAACACAAGGTCTTCAAACTTGGTATGTAAGTTTTTTACCACAAAACTCAGGTCAAGTTCGACTTTTGGTTCAGAGGTCGAAGGGGTTCTGGAGTTAAGCCCTTGAAACTTTGAAATTTTGCAAATTTTGGTTTTGTACTCACAACTTGTGAATGAAATAACATACTGTCTTCAAATTTAGTATGGTAATTGTTTACCACAAAACACAGGCCAAGTGTAATTTTGGGTTCAGAGTTCCAAGGGGTCCTGGAGTTATACCCCTTTTATCGTAGAAATTTTGTGAAACGTGGCGGGGTTTCATGTAATGCACCATTACTATTTTTAACCAATAGCTTAGATTATAAATTATCTACATTTGTATTTACAGAAATATAAAATTCTCATGGATAAAATATTCATTTCATTTAAGCTTAAGATTGCTTTTTCATATTTTTCATGTGCATTCTTGTAAATGTAGGTGAAAAATTGGCAAAAAAAATTTATAAGCAAACGTTGATGTTAATTCATGATGACCCAGACTTCAATTAACAGCTTTGTTATAAACAAATGAATTTAATGTTATTTATGGGAAATGGTCAGTGTTTTGAATTCTTTTGCAATTAACCAAATTTTGCAATCATCAGGGAATGGACTGTATTATGGAGTTTAAAATGTACCAATATCTCGGTGATGGAAATGTTAGTGTCCATCTACCTTGCATACAAAAAAGAAATTTAATGTAATTTTGTGACAGATTAGTGTTTTAATTGTTGACATTTCATGACATATAGCATATACTTATACATATATGACTTTAAATCACTACATACACAATCAGTCTAGTACTAAGATTTAATGTTTCTAAAAAGAAGAAGACAATTTTGTATAGTTAATGATGTGTAATTATTCTGTATTTATTCTAATACTTTGTTTAATGGTATCACAATAGTAAAAAACACATCATGGACTTATTTTGATAAATTACCTACAGAACCTGTGAAATTGATATATAACCTGTATAGAGCCCCTGAACAAGGTTGTGTTTTTATCAGAAATCCTTTTTATTTGATAATTATTTTACTCTTAGGTTGTGCACTTTTATTGTGATGTATGAATTTCACATTTGATTTTTGTTTTTGTTTATTTTTTCTGTTTTAGATTTTAGTTATCAATGGGTGTTCAGATTGTACTATTTTCCTATCTTGGAATAGGATTATCATCAAAAGAACAGAAGATTACTATCAAATTTACAGTTTTGTTTTTGTATCCTTACGTTTGCTTAAGAAGAAGTAGTGTGAAAATACAATTATTCATGGGGTTCCAATATTCGTTGATTTTGTGGTTTGCTAAAACTACGAAATTAAATTTTCATTGAAATGCATTTTCCCTAGAGTTTTATTGCATAACATTCAAAACCATAAATTTAAGAAACTACGAAATAGTGGTATTAATTTAAATAAAGAAAATTGATGTCCATGTATAAAAGTACTTCCACAGTAAAACAGAATTCAAATTTTCATCTGTTGTGTTGAAATATGATGGAAAATTGTCTTGCAGAATGATTATTGCTCTCACAATCATGTGCAATGCAGTACGATATTCTTTCATTCACACAACAACCCTTTAACATTCACTTTTATTATACCCCCCTCAAAGCGGGCGGTATATAGTGTTCATGTTGTCCGTCCGTTCGTCCCTCCATCCGTCTTTTTGTACCCAAAAGCTGGTATCCCCTACACCTCCTAAACCACTTATTGGAATTTCATGAAACTTATGCAGGAGCTTTATTACATGTTGTAGATGTGCACTGCGAATTTTATTTTCCATTAATTCCATTTTTTCCAGAATTTTGACATGTTTTGGACTTAGTCATTTTAGCTTGATGCAAACCATATGGTGACCACCTGGTATCCACTACTCCAGTAAAAATCACTGATTGGAACTTCATAAAACTAATTTAGGAGTTAAATTACATATTGTAGATGTGCAATATGCATTTTGCTTTTCAATAATTCCTTTTTTTTCAGATTTTTGACATGTTTTGGACTTTGTCATTTTAGCTCTTTTAGCTCAATGGAAACCATATTGTTACCACCTGGTATTTTAGCTCTTTTAACTCAATGGAAACCATATTGTTACCACCTGGTATCCACTACTCCTCCTGAACCACTAATAGGAATTTCATGAAACTTATACAGGAGCTTAATTACATATTGTAGATATGCACTACGTTTTTTGTTTTCCAATAATTCCTTTTTTTCCAGATTTTTGACATGTTTTGGACTTAGTCAATTTTGGTCTTTCTGCTCAATGCACACCATATGGTGACAACCTGGTATCCACTACTCCTCCTAAACCACTGATTGGAATTTCATGAAACTTATGCAGGAGCTTTATTACATGTTGTAGATGTGCACTACAAATTTTATTTTCCAATAATTCCATTTGTTCCAGAATTTAGACATGTTTTGGACTTAGGCATTTTAGCTTAATGCAAACCGTATGGTGACCAGCTGGTATCCACTACTCCTCCTAAACCACTGATTGGAACTTCATTAAACTTATTCAGGAGTTAAATTACGTATTGTAGATATGCACTATGCATTTTGTTTTTCAATAATTCCTTTAATTTTTTTACAGATTTTTGACATGTTTTGGACTTTGTCATTTTAGCTCTTTTAGCTAAGTGGAAACCATATGATGAACACCTGGTATCCCCTTCTCCTCCTTGACTATTGATCAGAATTTCATGAAGTTTATGCTGGACCTTTATTACATATTGTAGATGTGCACTATATATTTTGTTTTCTAATAATTCCATTTCTCCAGATGTTTTAAGAAAATTCATAGAGGTGGGGGCGGTGGTATTATTGGCCACTAAAATTTATGAAGTTCATAATAAAGGTATATCAGTAAAACAAAAACACTTAATATGGTTGTGTTAAAACAAATTTATTTGCCACCTAAATATTTTGCATATTTTGCTAGGTTTGTTTCATTGCATTCCTGTAAATATTTGCCTAAAATTTGATATAACATTAACTTATCTGGAGAAATGCAGGGCCTAAGGAGGGTTTATACACAATTATTTTTTTCATTTTTAGAACATACATGTGTTACATGGAATTTTCCAATTTGATCAAAATTTCACTTTTTATACCCCCACTCAACAAGTGGGTGGAATATTGGAATACCCTCGTCCTTCCGTCCGTCCAATATTTTTGTGTCACAAAATTCTCTGGTCTGCTTTGAGGAATTCATTTAAAAGGTGTGCTGCTTTGTCGTAATTAGTTGTGTGTTTTAAGGTATTTTTAGTGCTCTCAGATATCAACTCCCTGTTTGACAGGACTATGAATTTTTACTGTATTGGTGGTCATCATAGTAAAATTTTTGTCACAAAATTCTCCGGTCTCCTTAGAGGGATTCAAATGAAATTTGGTAAGCTGCTTTGTTGTAATAAGTTGTGGGTTTTAAAGTATTTTTAGTGCTCTCTTATATAAACTTCCTGTTTGATTGGACTTTGAATTTTTACTCTGTTTGTCATCATAGTGAAATTTTCATCACAAAATTCTCTGGTCTCCTTGAGAGATTTGTTGGAAATTCAATATGCTGCTTTGTTGTCATGAGTTTTGTCTTCTGAGTTATTTTTAGTGCTCTGCGATATCAACTTTCTGTTAAAGGGACTTAAAATTTTTACTGTATTGGTCATAATATTAAAATTTACGTCATTTTGTCACAAGCTTTGTATAGTCAATCCAAATTGTATGATGCATACATGTGGGTTACTTTATTCAATTTATTTCTTGTGGATTAAACAATTTTGTTGAAATACTTGCACAGTGTCCACACTTGGACTGTGTCCACATCTATTGTGCCTCCAAACACACTTAAATTTGCACTTACCAAATTGATTCAGGGTTCAACGAGTGGGGTATGACTGGTTGCCTTTTGGCGACAGCTTGTTTTA
The DNA here is from genome assembly GCA_002080025.1 of Modiolus philippinarum. Classification (NCBI taxonomy): domain Eukaryota; kingdom Metazoa; phylum Mollusca; class Bivalvia; order Mytilida; family Modiolidae; genus Modiolus; species Modiolus philippinarum. The sequence continues at coordinate 123,740 of MJUU01002484.1, read as the reverse complement.
TACTCCTAATGCCCACTCAGTTTATAAGTATTACCGCAGCATAAATGTGCTCTAAATAGTGCCCATAATGTGTGCTTATGATAAAATATTGTTTTTGTTTTTATAACTTTCTATGATAAAGAAAATGTTATATAGATACTGTGATATTTGTAAATTGTGTAATATGCAGATCTGTTTTGTATATTTTGACTTTTAATTGTAATGAATATGGCTAACATAGCAATGGAATTTTACAGCAGTTTTCTTTCTGGCCACAGACATTTTATTTTTGGTGATAGACATTTTGGGTTTTTTTAATACAAATGTATAATAAAACAATGGTTAAGTTTCCACTTGGTACATTACAATGATTGTTAAATAAGTACAGGTAGCGCTGTTAAAAGTGTTAAAAAGAAAATATAAAAAAACAAAGTTCATACATTGTTATAGAAAATTCATGAATATAAAATGTTTTTTATTTTGTTGATGTTGCATTACATGTTTTTACATTTTTCAGGAATCATAGATTCATAATATCATCATTTACAGCCACAATACATCACTGTATAAAACAATTAATTCGATCTCTGAAAAAGAGCTGCATAGCTCTTCTAATGCCAGATTATCACCCTTGCTACATTGGTATCTCAATATTGGATTTCCATGCCCTTTTCATTGTTTCATAGTGACATCTTGTATATTTTCAATTATTTATACCCCTTTTTCACAGATAGTAAGCACCCTGTCTTTCTGTCTGTCCTTCCATCTGTCTGTTTGTTCACACTCTTGTGAGTGCAACTCCCTTGTAAGATTTTGATGAAACTTTACACAAAGGAGGAACACTATATGGATATGTACATGATAAAACATCATTATTGTCCTTAGCCAGGAAGGGGAGATAATTTGACTTTGACTTTTGAATATTCTTATGCAGATTACATCCCAGTAGCAACTCCTCTTAAACTACATGAAGGATTTTGATGAACTTTTACACAAAGGAAGGACACAAAATGGAGATGTAACCATGACTCCTTTTTTTCATTGACATTTCATTGATTCCCTCTGCTAGTATCACTACTCCTCTTACCAATTGAAAAAAATTTGATGACACTTGACACAAAAGAAGGACACTTTACAGAGATGTGCATGAATGAATATATTTATTGTCTGCCTTCATGAAGGGGAGATGATTTAAGTTTAAATTTGCATTGATTCCTTCTACAATGATTTTTTTTGTTTACTTTGACAATTTTTGAAAGAAATAATTCAAAGGTTAGATACTGTGAAAGACGACTGTAGGAGGGAAACATTTTTTGCACATCCATTCAAGTCCATATTGTGAAAATGAATTCTTTGTCCTTACTTAATTAACTTATGCACTTGTTTACTTTTGCATTGTCAATTTTGTGTTGGGGATATATATCAGTCTCGCTTTTCAGACAGCTCTTGAACGCTGTGATGTTGAATACAAGTTTATCGGTAATTTGCATGAATTTCCTTTGATCTACAGAGGCTGATATTCTCAGTAGTTGTATTGCCAAACTGAACACTTTCACGAAAATATCGGGTCACTGTTAAGGAGTCATGTGCTGGTTGCTATGCAGATGTCATGTTTTGGTACTATTTTTGTGTTCATACACATAATACATTGAATGAAGATTGCATATAAATTATTGCTATAAACAATAGATGAACTGTGTTGAAATAGAAATTTCAGGTTAATACCATGACTCTCTTTAAAAACATTGGATAAGTCTGACACATTATTGTCTCGAAATAAGGTTGGGACATGAAGAATGTCTCCATGTTTATAAATTTGTGTATTGCCATTGAAAATCTATTGAAGGACAAGGTCATGTTTTTCATAAAGATGTCTTTAGATAATGTAAACCAATAAAGTCTCCACCCATCCATTGTAACAAAACCGTCATTCTTAGTTTTCATGCCTGAGCAAACAAAGCAAGCAAACTAACTCAATTTTGGTCAATATAGTCATCTGGACATAGTATATGAAAATGGCTCTAACTCACTTGGGGCTATTCCAGAATTAATTGTATTGGGGGGTTGGAAGGCACTTTTTAAAAGGACCAACCATGCATAAAATTTTAATATTTTTTTACTGTATGTTTCTACAGAGCAAGTCTCCAATATACCCACGACCCATCAAATTTTTATTAAAGTGCCTTCCAACCCCCCCACACAATTATTTCTGGAACAGCCCTTAAAGCAATGTATTTACCATCTGAGTTTGTTAATCATCCTCCGACACCAGAAATAAAATATTTATTGTAATGTCTTGTCATTTGTTTGTGTTATTTTCTCAATTGTAAGTATTTTCTTAATTGTTTATATTGATGCAATACATATTTCAGGTATCAAATTCAAGTAAGAATTCTACTGTGTTGTAAATCCAGGGATTATGTTGAATATGTGGAATTCAAATTATAAATAAAAAAAGGTGTTTAATTTTATATTGTAAATGATATTGTCATCATATTTTTGGTAGGTGATAACATTTAGTCATATTCAACATGTGTTAAGTCTTGCACTATTTCAAAATATAATAAAGTATTTTACGAAAGGATATGGAGTAAATGAACATGAGACCATAACAAATATGTTAACTCCAACTGGAATAATTTTAATGAGCTGTATGGCTTTTTCGGAAATTTATTCCTCATCAGCAGCACTAGAACCCAAACAAAGGAAATCCATAATTTCAAAAAATATTAAAAATGCATAAAACCAAACGAAATCCGAATAATCAGTAATATCAAATATAGCTAAGGACAAAACTA
>MJUU01002484.1:94231-104844 GCA_002080025.1 Modiolus philippinarum | reverse complement strand
AGTCGATAAAGTCCCATAACTCCTGTAAAATTTGACGAATCAAAATGGCAATGCGATATGATCTTGTACATATGGTGACTAAAAATCTTGTAAAATTAGAATGAATTCAGACTAGCAGTTTCCCAGGAGTTGCGTCCACAAGATTTGCCATTGTATAACAATGTGGAAATAATCAAAGTCCCATAACTCCCACAAAATTTGACGAATCAAAATGGCTATGCGATATGATCTAGTACTAAGGGTGACTAACAATCCTGTAAAATTTGAATGAATTCTGACCAGTGGTTTCTCAGGAGTTGCGTCCACAAGATTTGCCATCGTATAACAATGTGGAAATAATCAAAGTCCCATAACTCCCACAAAATTTGACGAATCAAAATGGCNATGCGATATGATCTAGTACTAATGGTGACTAACAATCCTGTAAAATTTGAATGAATTCTGACCAGCGGTTTCTGAGGAGTTGTGCCCACAAAAAACATGACACACGGATGCAAACCATTACCATGTCCCTCCGTCGCGTTGCGGCGGGGGACAATAAAATGCTCAGAATGATCTTTGACCTTAAATGGAATGATTACAATGTTGTACTTTATCACAGTACACAAAGTATAAAGAAACAATACACATATGACTCAATTTTATTTTAATGTAACAAATTGTAGGGTAACAATTTAAACTGATTTAGAATAACAATTAAATAGATCTTAATTATAAGAATAAGAGATGCATTTTATCTAATCATGGAACGTCATAAAAGTATACAGGCAGAAATACTCTGTGATTAAACAATAATAAACATTTATACAAGAATACTAAGTGTGGAATTAAAAAGGTGTTGTACATATCTATGTGGTGGACCGGAAGATCAATCCAATCCTACAAAAAGAATCTACAAGTAGAACAAAATCTTGGATAAAAAGAAATTATTACAAAAAATAAAGAGTTTCAAAGCAAGATTTTCATCCTTTCTGATCCTTAGATAAAAACTTAACACAAAACTTGGATTACCTAATCTGATTGCACTTTTTCTTTAGAAATCTGAAGATTACCTCTGAAAATCTACCTCATAAGGTAAATTAAAGAATTAAAGAAACAAATCCAATTCAAAAGATGAAGAATAAAAGTTCTAGGTACTTGATCAATTTTTTGCCCCTTATAGCTTGAAACAGTGAACATTTTTACAAAATAAGCTTCATACTACTGATTGATGAAGAAAGAACTGATCACTGCCTTCCTTTTGTACCCTGGAACAGTATATTAAAATTTCAAAGGATTACTTAATTGGAGCTTTAGTTATCAACAAGGTACCAACCACAGCCTCCATAAGATTTTTGTTGTGCATCCAACACCAAATTAAGACCACACCATGAGTAAATATATACTTAGTCAAGATTTTTGTTGATAAGCCGCAATTGCAGTATGCAAACTTAATGTAAGGGTTCAAAATTTCGTCAAACTCTAGCATAATAGTCTTTTATGATCACAATAATAGAATTTTTCTTTCAATTTCAACACCATCTTGCCACTATTTGATCACGAAAACTTTTGACATCACCATTAAATGATCTTTACTTATTTAATGAAGGAGACAGGAATAAAAGATAAGGGTTTTTTTGGCTCAGATAAAATCTAATATTAGTCCAACCTAAATTTCAAGAATAAAGTGCACCATTAAATCACCTTGATGATTGGCTGGGATCTGTATTACAATTGTAAAAAAAAAATACAAAAAATATTTTTTGGGTTATCTAAAAATCTGTAAATTCAAAATTTGAAATATTAAACTGGTACATCTTGATTATGTTAATAAAATATGGTGAATGTTGGGTTGTATTCTAACTTACAGGTGAATAACAAGTAAGCTATTTTTAGACTCCGTGAACCTCTAAACTCTGTTTAATCAGTAAGATATACAACAAGATTAATGTTAATAAGATATTTTTTCTAAGTCAGAATTTGAAAGAGACAATGTGAAACATTGGAAAATGATCCCATGTTTGTCCAGCCTACAACAAGAAGCACAAAACCCTTAGCATTCTTTGAAAATCCAGGACCTAAAGTTAAAATGGCTGTATGTGCCATGTTGTAGCATAAATATAACCTTGCAATAATGAGACTTCTATAAACAACAGGTAACAATTTCCACATAAATGTACATGTAAAATTACAATGAAACAAAATGTTTATGCATAACATACATCGTATAATTTATCTGTCATTAATAGAAACATGACTCTGGACTAGTGTGTGCAAAATACAGGACTTGAAAGAGTCTAACCATTTAAAAATATCAAAATGCTTTTTCAAGAGTTCTTTCATCAATTATATGACTTGATTGTGAAATGAATTTTGCATTTTTTGCTTATTTCGATTCTTTTTTCAGTCTTTGTCGTTAGCCACTAACCTCATGCCCGGGACTAGTAAAATCAGTCTTGGGCTAGTAAAACTACAAGTCACTATCCCCAAGGGCTAGTTAAAATTTTTCTTTATCAACATTGAATCTTCTGTTAGGGTTGTTAAAATTGAGTTCTGGCTAGTTGTAAAAAGTTTTTGGCACAGACTGTTTTATTTTTCTATTAAGTCCCATATTATTCCTGAATGTTCATTTGTATATTTACTCATGTCTGATATCTGCAGAACACATATAAACTATGTCAAAAGGTTTGTTATTCATTAATGGAAAGTGAAATGCAAAATTGCTGGATACTGCATATTCAGTAGAACAAAGTACTCGTCAGGAGAATTTATCTTTGTCACTGTCCTCTCAATGTTAAATACACACGCTGTATGAATGTTCTACAGTGCAGGGTTTTTTCCAGTCCAAGACTCTAGCCAACATTACCTCTTCAGCACATATATTTTTACATTTCATTCTAGAAGAAAGCTTTTACGTTTTTCAAAAATCGCCCCTAGGGCAAGGTCAAAATGTCTAAAAATGTGGTTCCTCCATGAAGCTCTTCTAATATGCAAGTCCCATACCAAAATTGAACACCCTACTTAATGACTAGCTTCTAGAAGTAAGGTTAACGATTTTAAAATATTTAATATATAATCTAAAATAACAAGTGTGCATCGTATTGCAAGGCAATACAGAAGTCCCCTTCCGGTGGAATGATTCTGTGTTATACCAGCAAACCTAGTTAAAGAAAAAAGTTCCAAGGCCCATAGCAAATAATAGCTCAATATCTGGAAAAGTTTAGAAAAAAAGTCAGGAAAACCTATAATTTACCAAAATTTCTACGACCAAAGTCCATACCCCGTCAAAAATCAATGGACCCAACCCAAAATCAAACTTGACGTGTAACCCATAGTGGCTGACTACTATATTTTAACAAAATTTTCTAAGTCCAAGGCCCATAACTCCGTAAAATATCAATGGACCGGAACCAAACTGAAACTTGATCTGTAACTCACAGTGGTAGACTCACATGCAAATATTAGCTTAATATCTTAACGGTTTTTAAAAAAAGTCCGGAAAACCTATATTTTACCAAAATTTTCTAAGTCCAAAGCCCATAACTCTGTAAATATCAATGGACTGGACCAAACTCGAACTTGATCTGTAACTCATAGCAGTCGACTCACATAGCAAATATTAGCTTAATATCTGTAACGGTTTACAAAAAAAGTCCGGAAAACCTATATTTTACCAAAATTTTCTACATAGTAAGTCCAAGGCACCATAACTCCGTAAAATATCAATGGACCGGAACCAAACTCGAACTTGATCTGTAACTCATAGCAGTAGACTCACATAGCAAATATTAGCTTAATATCTGTAATGGTTTAGAAAAAAAGTCCGGAAAACCTATATTTTAACAAAATTTTCAAGGCCCAAGTCCAAGGCCCATAACTCTGCCCAAAATCAATGAACCGGAACCAAACTCAAACTTGATATGACTTACATACCAAATATAAGTTAAATATCTCTTTTAGTTTTGGAAAAAAGTCGGGAAAACTGAGTGTGACGGACTGACGGACGGACTGACAGACTGACGGAGTGCAAACCTAAAGTCTCCTTCGGCGAAGCCGGTAGGGGACTAATAATAATTGCCTTCAGGGCAAGATCAAGGTCAAAATGTCTACAAATATTGTTACTATCAGAAAGCTCTGATTACAAAGAAGTAATTTTTCAAATATAAACATCCTAGCACTTCATGTCTCCATTCAAGAAAGTTAAAATTTTTACTGTGCCAGGCGTATGACAATGGCTCTCTGAATAATAGTACGGGCGAGCTAAAAAGTAACCAGACAAAACATCAAAATATCCTGTTATGATAAATCTCAAATTACATGTAATTATATTTAAATGAGCCCACAATACAATATTGTAACAGATGATATTCAGTTTTAGATTCATGTATATCTATAGCTATAGGAAAGAAGGATTTTGCTTTAATATTAGAAATTGATAATAGATAATAAAATTGATAAAGAATGGTATGATAAAATACGAAAAAACAATAACAATAAATGATTAACATAAGCTGCCTGATACAAGCATGATTTAAACATATATACAAGTATCAACATTGTTTCCATAGCAACCAACAACACATGTGTTGGGAGACAATAAAGATTTATAGATACATACAAGGAAAAACACATTTGTAATTTTCGTTGACCCCATTTTGTACAGACAGATCATAAATATGTCAATTTGTAATTCTTATTAACCTTGCTCTCTAATATCTTAATTACAGGTCATCTCTAATAAGTGTTCACTCTTTAAAATCACTTGATAAAATAGATTAAGCTCCCCTCTTTACATAATTCACATTTCTTTTAGGCCCATATTTATTGGGAGAACCTGCAAGAGGTTCCAGGTGCTTGAGCAACAAAAATATGCCACAATAACCCCAAAACCCTTGTTTTTGAACCCCCTTTGGATCCATATCTATAAATCAAATTCTTAACCAAAAACACTGAATCAGTCCACAAGACTTTAGAGTCAGAAGGTGGAATTAATAAATTGAAAAATTCAAAAGAAATTTTTTAAAGTTGATTTGTTACAAAAAGGTGGAATAAGAATCTGCAAGATATCCAAACATGAATTTTATACTTTTGTTGTTTAATACACACACAAAAAGAAAAGTGTATTCCATAAACCAAGTGTCTCTGTTAAATTGGCCATTTATATCTTTTACAAAATCACATACCAAATTTTGGTGTGTATTAAACGCATTGGTGTATAAAATGCACCCCCTTTCTAAGAGGAAAAGAATCAGAAAAAATCTAGTTCGTGTGTAAAAAATTTTCAACATGATCTGTCCAAAAATGTCTGGAGACGCCAAGAGTTACCTTGTGGACTGAATTAAATGGAATACATGATGCTTTATTCACTTATATTTAAAGGAATAACTGTACCTGTATTTATTTAATGGTTTGTTCAAACATTGTGGTTATTTGCAAACGAAAAATATTGATTTTGTAAACACAGGAAGTTTATCTCCAAATGTAATTAAAAGTCAAAGGCGGTTATGGAAACGTAAGTATTACGGTTTGTCTTTGGTAAATTTTTAAGTGATATTCTCTTATTGATCTTCATAATCGGTTTATGTATTAAACTATCCCTTTTCATAAATATAATTACATTATGACTTGCAAGTATTGTGTACCCCTGAAAACCAGAACCGGCTTCACCTAATCAAAACAAATATGGCAGACACGATCGAGATAAATTTTGGGTACTGGGAAATCTCTGAATATACATGTTGTATACAAAGAAAACAATACACATCTAATCATGTTAACATTAGCAAACTTTGTTATCATCAAACACAGGTTTGTACCGGTATCTGGATCACAACAAGGATTTTATACTTATTTCCATTGTCATTTCCAGTCTGAAGTTAAGTTAGTGGTGGTCACAAAAAACATAGTCTTTTGAAGTTCGCATGTATAAAACGCATCCCCTCTCACTAGGACCTTTCTGGGGGAAAATATGTGCGTGTAATACACACCAAAAAAGGGTATGTATTAAATGTTATAAGTAACTGAAAGCATACTAATGTTGAATATAACTGGCTATATTAAGCATTTGATTATTAGCCAAATATTTTTATGCCCCCAGATCGAGGATCGGGGGCATATTGTTTTTGTCCTGTCTTGCCCCCAGATCGAGGATCGGGGGGCATATTGTTTTTGTCCTGTCTGTCTGTCTGTTTGTCTGTGCATCCGAAACTTTAACCTTGGCTATAACTTTTGAACATAAATATNAAAAAAAAAATTAGGTCAAAGGTCAAAGGTCAAGGTCATAGGGGTCAAAAAGGGGTAAAAATTGGAATCTGGGGGCATATGTAGTGTTTCACAAACACATCTTGTTATCTTTGAAAGAATGCATATATATATAAATTCTGACAATTACTTCTATTTCTTCACAATTTCATTTCTTTTAATTATTTGGGAAACAGTAGCACAGCTTGCCTAGCTATTTTGTCAACTTCTAATTTCACCAAAATAAAGAAGTCAGTGATATATTAGATACAAAAACACTAAAAAACAGAGTTTTTTTAATCATTTTTTCCCGCAAGAAAATAATCAAATACCAACTAAACCTCAGGTAGACAGACACTAAATTCTATACACAAGTTTTTGCAATATATTGGCAAAATTGAAGACTCCATCCTAACAAACCAAAATCTGCAATAAAAAGTATTGGTCACCTAGAATTAAGATTGAAGTTTGCTTACTTCTTTCCATATAGTCATATATCAGAGGGCTATAAATGGGGATCTTTTTTAAATTTCTGGATTAAACATAATTTATGGAAAAGGGAGCTAATTTACATTATTAAGAAGATTAAAATTTGAAATTTCAGATCTACTAGTCAATTATGACGTCACAAATGAAAAGCTATCGAATGACTTTTCCAGCCCAAAAATCAAGCCTACCCTGTCTCTGTAAGTCAAATGTGTTGTGTTACTGTGCCTATCTACGGTATGAATACAATGTTTATACAATGTATATCAAACATTGATGATAAAACACTGACTCCTACAAATTTTTCAGAAACACAAGTTGTTCTACAAAAACACTAGACAACAACTGAGTACATTGTGATAAAAAAATACACATTGTAACAATAATTTATCATTGTCATTTAACCTTGTCAGCGTAGTTTGACAACAGTGAACACTAAATACAATTAATATGTTCGTTTAAGACTAAAAATGGATCAATGGTGATACTGATGTCATTCAGTTTTGACAAAATCTATGACTCAATGAACAGGTATAACAGTAAATCCCTCCCTGAATCTTTCAAAGACAGAGTATTACAAATCTGTCCTTTCAAGTATGATTATTTAAATCAATTTAATAACTAAGTATGGAAATTACTGTATTGAAATATTGAAAAAATACTTTTTGACGCAGTTTCTTCCCTTATGTTTAAATCCATAGAATTGACAAAAATACATATCTAGTAAAGGCCACCAAAAAAATCCTAGATTACCATTGCCGTCAACCATATTTTAGCACATAAAAAAATTCTATTTCTATTTTCACTTGCCCTCATTTCCAACCATTTTTTCCTAATTTGGAACAGTTTTCATAAATAAACAGCTGCGCCAAGAGCGCATGATACGCCCGTCCCCACTTTAAAGCAAACTGATTTAATGATTCTTGAAATTAAAAACTCCATATGAACAAACATGACAAGGGACTTCTGATATGTATCAATTATTTCATCTGATGTTAAACAGTCAAAAATGTATATTGTTTTAGGGGTAGTGATGTCTTAAAATAAAAGAATATCGATGTGTAGACAGAAATTGCAATTTCATACTTTTTTTTAAATAATCAAAGTACTATAACTCTAGAACGAAAAATCCATTGACAAAATAAAACAATAGGGAGCTTCCTCTTGTCATACCAAACAATCCTGCAAAGTTTCAAGAAAAATGATCAAAGTGTTCTCTAGTTAGAGTACGACATGTGGACGAAAATTGCAATTTCAAGATTTTTTGAAATAATCAAAGTCCTATAACTCTGTAACGAAAAATCCTACGACAAAATAAAATGATAGGGAGCTTCATCTTGTCATACCCAACAATCCTGCAAAATTTCAAGAAAAATGATCAAAGCATTCTCTAGTTAGAGTACGACATGTGGACAAAAATTGCAATTTTAAGCTTTTTTCAAATAATCAAAGTCCCATAACTATGGAAACGAAAAATCCGATGACAAAATAAAACGATAGGGAGCTTTCTTCCATCATACCCAACAATCCTGCAAAGTTTCAAGAAAAATGTTCAGAGCGTTCTCTAGTTAAGTACGACATGTGGACGGACGGAAGGACGGACGGACGGACGGACGGACGGACACCGGTATACCATAATACGTCCCGTCAAAGACGGGCGTATAAAAATTAATTTTGCCTGCCAGCCCCTAGTTTTTTTTTTAAAGTTGGACAAAAATCAATGATTTTTCTTTTACTTTAAACAACCTACACGAAACAATCACTATAATGCATCACAGAAAATTTAAAATATTAAGTTAAAATGTACAACATCAAACAAGACATTCTACACATCAAGATACTATTATTGTTACACAAATCTCTCTTATCACAAAAGCTGTTTTCATACAGCAACACAGAGATATGTTAAAAATAGAATTTACCATAAATAGATACAAAAGTACACAAAACCTCGCAACATTACAGCTTTATTTGACATTTCAAATCAATATTTTAACAATCTATTTAGTTGTCTGAGCAAATCCTCTATATGGTGGCAGCTGACTGTCGTCGTCAGACGTCTGACTGTGCGTATAGTTATTTCCCCCTGTCATCATCACCATTTTCGTCGGATGATTACCAGACTGGTGACCTTTGCCATGTTTCATAAAGTCTTCTTGTAATGGGCGTGGCACTGATGCTGCTGAAAAATCACATTACATTTCTTCATTCCAGAAATCATTACTTTTTTCATAGTTGTATAAGGTTATGTTGTTATTTGTTTGAATGCACTCAAGTTAAATTATAGAATAACAAATTTTCATGACAACTTATTTCTGTGAATCATTTACTTTGGCTTTTGTTTTCCTAATAGTTCATTCTGCTATATAAGTACATTACATGCAAAGAAAAGATTGCAACATTTAACATTTCAAATATATAGAAAATAAATAGTTTTCAAATCAAATTTTGTGAAAAAGTTTTTTTTAAAGATATTTACATTTATCTAAAATATTGCGGGAAGTATTTGAACTAAATATCAGATATTATATATTTTGGTCTCATATTGATCTCTATCCTTCATTTGGTTTAACTTAGTAACAAGTATTCCAGAGAAGACAGGTATCGCCTGCATAATAATGCAAAAATATTCAAGTTCTGTCAAACAGGAAGTGGGCATGCAAGAGATCCCAGACTGTCCTATACAGTATAGGTCCTCATATCGATACTCCATGCCAAATTGCAGAAGACAGAAGGCTGGGATATGTGGTTCCTGAGAAAAATGTGACAGAAATTTTCAAGAGACAAAAAAAAAAATTGAAGTTCCAACACACAGGAAGAGGGCATGCAAAAGACCTCGATCTCAGTTACACAGTACAAGTACCCAAACTGATGCTCCATGCCAAATTGAAGAATGCTCAGATACATGATTCCTAAGAAAAATGTGACAATTTTTTTTTAATTAAATGACACTGCAGACACAAGATAGCTGATAGTAATCCCTATATGTCTTTACTGTGTGAACACAATTATTTTTAATCTTGTCTATGCTGCACCAAAATGAGATTGTTTAATAAACTGTTTGTATAAAGACAGGTTTTTAATTAACTTGTAGCTTTCAGTTGAGATAGATTTCTCTACATTTTCCTTTGACTCTTACATATACGTACCAGCTGACGCCCTCAGGGCCAAGTGTTGATAGACCTGTTTCATTCGTTCTGTGTTGATCTTACTCACTTCAGCATGATTTACCATGGGTAATGGGTAATCTTTACCAATTATACATTTTGCAGCTTTCTGTACACTTTCTGGTGCATTCCATGGCTCATAAATATATTTAGGTGGGTAACCTTTTAACACTGGTAGATATTTTCTGAAAATATAGTGAAAGAATAGTGAGGAATAAATGTTTTTAAAAATGAAGAATGTATGTATTATATATTGTCTAAAAACGGAGTGTTATCATACAATTAATTACTTTGTTATAAGATGCTACTTATCAACCCGATAAAATGTAATATTCACTGCAATTTTCAATGTTGACCAACTAAAAGATCATAGTCACCAGGTTTGGAAATAAAGGGCTACGCCGAGCGCAGCATGATACGACCGCAGCATGTCGTCCACTGAAATTTGAAAAAGTGTAATTTAAAGTGAGTATGGACATAGGAAAGAGCTTGTCACAATAATTAGATGGACGCAATAAGGAGATTGACCAAGTAATTAGCTGGACACAAACTAGGGAAAATAAAAATTAGCCCTTATGACTCCTTATGATTCCTCTTTGACCCTATAAAGCTCAGAAATGGTAAGAGCTGCGCCCAATCCATTGACATGATGCTGAAAGCTTATATCAAGAGGAATCAAAAGAAAAAAATCCCATCGAAATGCGATGAAAAATAAAAATTTAAGGTAATCTGTAAATTTAC
>MJUU01002484.1:81754-93701 GCA_002080025.1 Modiolus philippinarum | reverse complement strand
GCTGGCGGCCATGTTTTTTATCGGATCTTAACGAAATGAGCAATCTTTGTTAAGGACCTTTAGTACATCATTCCTGTAAAGTTTGGTTGCATTTGCTTCAGTGGTTTCAGAACAGAAGAAGAAAATGTGAATTTTCCCATAGGGTTCAATGTTAAACCTAAGTTCCGCGCTGGCGGCCATGTTTTTTATCGGATCGGAACGAAATGAGCAATCTTTGTAAAGGACCTTCAGTACATCATTCCTGTAAAGTTTGGTTGAATTTGCTTCAGTGGTTTCAGAGGAGAAGATGATTATATGAAAAGTTAACAGACGACGGACGGACGGACGACGGACGACGGATGACGGACGACGGACGCCAAGTGATGGCAAAAGCTCACACTGACCCTTCGGGTCAGGTGAGCTAAAAAATAAATAGTTTTCAAATCAAATTTTGTGAAAAAGTTTTTTTTAAAGATATTTACATTTATCTAAAATATTGCGGGATGATTGCTAATGCAAGTATTTGAACTAAATATCAGATATTATATATTTTGGTCTCATATTGATCTCTATCCTTCATTTGGTTTAACTTAGTAACAAGTATTCCAGGGAAGACAGGTATTGCCTGCATAATAATGCAAAAATATTCAAGTTCTGTCAAACAGGAAGTGGGCATGCAAGAAATCCCAGACTCTCCTACACAGTATAGGTCCTAATATCGATACTCCATGCCAAATTGCAGAAGACAGAAGGCTGGGATATGTGGTTCCTGAGAAAAATGTGACAGAAATTTTCAAGAGACAAGAAAAAAAAATTGAAGTTCCATCACACAGGAAGTGGGCATGCAAAAGATCTCGAACTCAGTTACACAGTACAAGTACCCAAACTGATGTTCCATGCCAAATTGAAGAATGCTCAGATACACGATTCCTAAGAAAAATGTGACAATTTTTTTTTAATTAAATGAAACTGCAGACACAAGATGGCTGATAGTAATCCCTATATGTCGTTACTGTGTGAACACAATTATTTTTAATATTGTCTATGCTGCACCAAAATGAGATTGTTTAATAAACTGTTTGTATAAAGACAGGTTTTTAATTAACTTGTAGCTTTCAGTTGAGATAGATTTTTCTACATTTTCGTTTGACTCTTACATATACATACCAGCCGACGCCCTCAGGGCCAAGTGTTGATAGACCTGTTTCATTCGTTCTGTGTTGATCTTACTCACTTCAGCATGATTTACCATGGGTAATGGGTAATCTTTACCAATTATACATTTTGCAGCTTTCTGTACACTTTCTGGTGCATTCCATGGCTCATAAATATATTTAGGTGGGTAACCTTTTAACACTGGTAGATATTTTCTATAAATATAGTGAAAGAATAGTGAGGAATAAATGATTTTAAAAATGAAGAATGTATGTATTATATATTGTCTAAAAATGGAGTGTTATCATACAATTAATTACTTTGTTATAAGTAGTTACTTATCAACCCGATAAAATGTAATATTCACTGCAATTTTCAATGTTGACCAACAAAAAGATCATAGTCACCAGGTTTGGAAAAAAACTCTTTTTGAACACATTTTCCTGTATGGTCCAATGTTAACCCCCTTACTACTATTGTGACTAAGCTGGGTGGGTATCAATAAGTTTTAGGCTTTGAGAGATCTCTTAATGTTTTTTCAGTAAAGTCATTATGCCAAAGTTTGTTCGTTTTTTTAATCAGGTCATTATGCTTAATGTTCCTTCAATGACATCAGGGCATAAAGTCACAATTTTCAAACTTGATCATCCAAGGATTAATGTCTCCAAGTTTGATTCAAAATACTGTGAAAGCACTTTTATTTGTGGACATTAATTTTTGTGATTTTCATTATTATCACTATTTATTAATTGCATGGTTTCACTGAACCACGAAAACCAGGAAAATTAAAACTCATGTACAATAGTACTTTCACAGTAAAATAGAAGTTCTTATAAGATCTTTGAATACATGAAGCCTTGTGTTAAACTATGTTGCTCACTGATGACCATCTTGGATTAGGTAGAAACATAAATTTATAACACTTTAACAGCGGTCCACACAAGAACTATGGTTACAAAAATTCGTATAAAACTGATCCAGTGGATCTTTGATAGAAAAGTCAATGAAAGACTGAAGACTATGTTCAGTAAAGGGGAAAATGGCTAAGTGCATCCAAACAGGAAGTTGCTATCATAAGGCAACCAAAATGGCAGACGACACATTCCCACTACATATAAAGTCAAATACCAAATTTGAAATAAATCGGCCCAGCAGTAGCTGAGAAAAGTGTGACGAAAATTTTCACCATGTTCAATAAAGGGAAAAATGGCTAAGTCCCTCCAAACAGGAAGTTGATATCATAGGAGACCAAAATGGGAGACGACACATTCCCCCTATATATAAAGTCAAATACCAAATTTGAAATAAATCGGCCCAACAGTAGGACACATTCCCCTTATATATAATTTGAAATAAATCAGCCCAGCATGGCTAATTCCCATCAAACAGGGAGTTGATATCGTAAGGCAACCAAAATTGCAGATGATGCGTTCCCACTATATATAAAGTCAATAAACTGTGGACACAGGATATGTCTTGCCCGCCCCTGCATCGCCTTAATTTGCACACTTTTCTACTGCAGCAGCAATAAAAATAAAATATAATCTCTAACTGTGTTTACAATTTCCTTGGAAAAAAATGATGTGATCACTCATGCATGATTAAGAAGCCAGGGCCACCATCTGGGCGTGGAATTGGTATGTACTCCCCAAGTCGCAACTGCATGTCAAATATCAAGTGTCTAGGACTACTGGTACAGGCTGTACAAACTGCTTGCTAAAAACTTAATGTGATCGTTCATGCGTGACTAAGGGGCAAGGGCCACCATTCGGCATGGAATCGGTATGTACTCCCCAAGACACATCTTCATATCAAATATCAAGTGCCTAGGACTACTGGTATAGGCTGTACAAACTGCTTGCTAAAAGCTTAATATGATCATTCATGCGTGACTAAGGGGCCAGGACCACCATCTGGGTGTGGAATCGGTATATGTACTCCCAAAGACGCAACTGCATGTCAAATACTACTGGTATAGGTTGTACAAACTGCTTGCTAAACACTTATCTGATCGTTCATGCGTGACTAAGGAGCCAGGGCCATCATCCCGGCATGGAATCGGTATGTACTCCCCAAGACCCAACTGCATGTCAAATATCAAGTGCCTAGGACTACTGGTATAGGTTGTACAAACTGTTTGCTTAAAACTTAATGTGATCATTCATGCGTGACTAAGGGGCCAGGGCCATACTCTAAGTAGGGATTTGAGTTGTACCCATAATAATGCAACTGCACATCAAATACTATGGACCTACAACTAACATAAGCTTGTTAATTCACAATAGTTTGCAATTGCTGACGCCGCCGCTATCCCTAAGTCTCACTTCCGCGACTTTTAGAAAAATGGCTAAGTCCCGCCAAACAGGAAGTTGATATCATTAGGCGATCAAAATGGCAGACGACACATTCCCCCTAAATTTTAGTCAGATACCAAATTTGAAATAAATCCGACCAGCAGTAGCTGAGAAAAATGCGATAAACTTCGGACGGACGGACGGACGGACGGAAGGACGGACAAGGGTATTCCGATATACACCCCACTCACGAATGGGGGTATAATATATGATAAGGTGGATAAAAGGACTATTTAACCAAGCTCTGGAAACAAAATGAACAAGGGTTTACTATCATAAAGGCCAAAAGTAAAAGTCAAGGTCACAGTGACCTAAATTTGGTAAGCGACACATCGCCTTCCCATGATGCATCCGCACACGATAAACCTAGGTGCTACGGTACAAAAGTTCTGCTCTGTACACGAAAGTGGATGGACAGAAGACGGACAGACAGACAAGGTTATTCCTATATACCCCCAAACTTCGTTTGTGGGGGTATAAATATAAGCAAACCTTATAAAATCCCCTGTTGGATCTGCTCGTCGTCCAAATCCGACTGGACAATAGCAATGGAAAAACTGTTGAAAGAATGAACTGCACGACAACCACATCCACATACCAGCATTCACACTCCAGTCAGCATCTAATAACAGCTCCTCAAATACCTGAATAAAATTTCATAAAGCTATATTCAAGTTAAAATTTTTATGTATATCTTGTAGTGACTTTGTTTTCCTCTTTTTCTACATGTACAAAATGTACATGTATTTATTATAATTTAAACATTTCAAACATATCTTTGTGTGACTGTCCAAGGAATATTTCTCATTTGATGCCTGTGAGATAGGTGTTCATCATTTTTATGCTATCATACACGTTCATATCAGCTACCTGTTTGTAATTTTACTGGTTATTACAATTTTTGTTCTTAGGGTCTTAAGTACATTGCTATGTCATAGGAGTTTCAGTTTATCATTGAAGGCTGTACAGAGATCTAATTTTGAAATAACTAGAGCTGTTGCTGAATGGCAGCCAGGTATACCCCCCTAACTGAACCCTGAATCACTATGGCAAATGTAAATTTAACTGAGTATGGACCCAATACAGTTGTGGACACAGTACAAATGTGGACCCAATACAAGTATGGACAAAATGATATACCTGCCCCTTTTTCTGAAAATATTATAGACAAATTATCTCCCCTTCAAAATTTTGGACAGCAACCATATTACTTCATGCACATCTTCAGCTGGTGTACTACAACTGTGCAACATTTCATCAAAATCCAAGCAGCCGTTTAGGAGAACATGCGCTGACAATGTTTGCTCCATCCTTTTTTCAGAAAATATTCAGATGAATTATCTCCCCTTCAAAATTTCAGGCAGCAACCATATTACTTCATGCATATTTTCAGATGGTGTACTACAACTGTGTAACATTTCATCAAAATCCAAGCAGCCGTTTAGGAGAACATGCGCTGGCAAGGTTCGCATCCCCACCTTTACACAGAAAATATTCAAAGACAAACAAGAGCTGTCGCCGAATGGCAACCAGGCATACCCCCACTCATTGAACCCTGGATCAAAATTCATGTTTTCCCTAAATTTCGTAATTAAGTCCAATTTTCTTCAAGCAGGAAGTATGCATCTGACATGATTCAAAATAGGATGTTCCTTAAAATCAATCATATAGAGGCTGTATACAAAGTTTGAAATAAATCCCTCTCGTAGAAGCTGAGAAAAATGTGACGCAAAATTCATGTTTTCACTACATTTCCTGACAAAGACCACATTTTGTCAAACAGGAAGTACACATCCAACAGAATACAAAATAGGACGTTCCTTATAACTAACCATATAAAGGCTGCATACCAATTTTGAAATAAATCCCTCTAGTAGAAGCTGAGAAAAATGCGACGAAATTTCATGTTTTCACTACATTTCGTGACAAAGTCCACATTTTGTCAAACAGGAAGTACACATCCGACAGGACTCAAAATAGGACATTCTTTACAACTAACCATATAGAGGCTGCACACCAATTGTGAAATAAATCCCTCTTGTAGAAGCTGAGAAAAAATGTGAGGAAAAATTCATGTTTTCACTACATTTCATGACAAAGTCCACATTTTGTCAAACAGGAAGTACACATCCGACAGGACTCAAAATATAACTTTCTTACAACTAACCATATAGAGGCTGCACACCTATTTTGAAATCAATCCCTCTTGTAGAAGCTGAGAAAAATGCGACAAAAATTCATGTTTTCACTAAAATTTCGTAACGGTCACATTTCGTCAAACAAGAAGTACACATCCTACAGGACTCAAAATAGGACGTTCTTTACAACTAACCATATAGAGGCTGCATACCAATTTTGAAATCAATCCCTCTTGTAGAAGCTGAGAAAAATGTGATGAAATTTTTTTCGGTCGACCGGACTGACAAACGGACGGACAAGGTGAATGCAGTATACCCCTCTCTTTAGAATGGGGATATAATTATCTCCCTTTCAAAATTTGAGGCACCAACTATATAACTTCATGCACATCTTCAGATGGTGTACTACAACTGTGTAACATTTCATCAAAATCCAAGCAGCCGTTTAGGAGAACATGGGCTGACAATGTTTGCCTCCCCCTTTTTTCAGAAAATATTCAAAGACGAATTATCTCCCCTTCAAAATTTCCGGCAGCAACCATATTACTTCATGCATATCTTCAGATGGTGTACTACAACTGTGTAACATTTCATCAAAATCCAAGCAGTTGCTTAGGAGAACATGCGCTGACAAGGTACATGGACGGACAGACGGACAGACAGGGTGATTCCTTTATACACCCCAAACTTTGTTTGCGTGGGGTATAATAAATGAATGTAGAGTTCAAAAAGCAGTTCAGGCCAAGGGATATAAAAATACAACCATATGAAAACCCAAATAAATCTCTCTATAACTTTATATTTTCTCACTTTCATGCCCTCTTCCCATGATATCCACAAATCTCCTCTGGTCAGGAAACATGCTACAGAATGTCTGGCCAGATGATGTATCCATCCAACCTGTCGTAACTGTGTCATTATTGCGTCAATCCAGGGGAATCCCGTTTTGCCCTGTAATTATACAATAGAATCATGATAAATCAGAAGGAAATACAAATATTGACAGAACTACAGTTAAGACAAAGAACAGTAGAACAGATTTTATGCCCCTTATGCTTTGCTTGTGTTTGAATCAATATTGTCTGCAAAATACATTGCACAAAACAAATTCTTTAGAAAACACAAAGGACTTTTTAAAATGATTATGTTGCCTTTTAATGAATTATTTATTGGAAACAAACAGCTGTTTCAAACTGCACTTTTACTGCTAATCAATAATCTAAACAGATATTATACCACTTTGTCAAATTTTCTTAGAGTTTTTACTATATGTCATTTTAAAAACAAGCTTAATTTCTAAATGGTTATGTAAGTTCTTCCATTTTGAAGGATTTTTCTATCTTTATTACACATATTGCAAGTAGTGGATAATGCCTTCCCAATGGTTAAAGCCTTATCCAGTTGTCTGTGCTATATCAGAAGTAGACCTGAATATATCAAGCGATTCAATGTTTCAAAGGTATAACTTTTTTTTCAAGTTTTCACACGAAATCAAAAGGATTTAGTAAACATCTATTACATTTTCTCTCTCTGATTAGGTATTTAACACAGATAGATAAACTAGATGTCAAATAAACTGTTGACACAGGATATGTCTCGTCTGCCCCTTGCATTGCCTTAACTTGCAGCCATAAAAATAAAATATAATTCTTTAACTGTGTTAAAAATTTCCTTGGAAAAAAAAATGTGATCACTCATGCATGACTAAAGGGACAGGTCCACCATCTGGTCATGGAATCGGTATGTACTCTTCAAGATGAAACTGCATGTCAAATATCAAGTGGCTAATTACTCTTGGTACAGGCTGTACAAACTGCTTGTGAAAAACTAAAGTGATCGTTCGTGTGTGACTTAAAGGCCAAGGCCACCATCTGGGCGTGGAATTGGTATGTACTCTTCAAGATGCAACTGCATGTCTAATATCAAGTGCCTAGGATTACTGGTACAGGCTATAAAAACTGCGTGTTAAAAACTTAGTGATCGTTCATGCCAGGGCCATAAACTAAGTAGGGATTTGAGTTGTACCCATACTAATGCAACTGCACAGCTAATACTATGGACCTACAACTAACATAAGCTTGTAAATTCACAATAGTTTGCAATTGTTGATGACGACGCCACCGCCGGAAACCCTATCCCTAAGTCTCGCTTCTGTGACTATTTCCTCGCGGGCATAACAAAAACTACAGAAACTGGGTCACTGATATATCCTGCAGAACTTCTATGTTTTCACAATGTAATGTTATGAAAGCTCCAAGGAAGATAGAATATCATGACTACCAAAGGTTGCTGCAACATTCAAAATACATTATTTTGAGTTGTTTGGTAATAACATTCACCTGGTTACAAGACCTCTGATGATAAAAGGGTTAAAAATTGCAAATTATGTTTTATTAATGCATGCTGAATATTGCTGAAAAGAAGACAATGACGTGCATGTCGAATTACCCCGCACAACTTTGGGAGGATTTGAAACATCAAGTTAATAATTACAAATCTAAAATACCAAACATGTTTTTGGGCTTTTGAAGGCTGAAGAATTGTAAAATATCCTGCTCACCAGAATATAATGCTTTGGTGGCATTCACTAACACTTACTCTCCCCATGATCCATATTCTGGCTCACAGGATAGACCATATCTGAGTTCTGGTATTTAGATTCACCAGCTTTTGTTTGTCCGCCCTACGTTACAAATGTGTCCGCCCCATGTGACCAAGAATGTATTTCAACAACATAGTTTCATGACATCTTAGGCTTTATGAAGTAACGTTTTCTATACTGTGACGTGGTCGGGTAAATCCTGATACTTGAGCTTGGATATGGTCTATTAATAGCTGTCAACAGCTGTATAACATATAAGGGAGAACAAACACAGACAAAGGGCAGATCATACTCACCTTCGCCCACTTAGCCATACCCTTAGGATTTTTATTCCATGGCACCTGTACTCATATCAGTGTGTATATCTACAATACTCACCTCAGTCCACCTGGTCAAAGCCTCAGATTTTTATCCATGACACCTGCACACATATCAGTGGGTAGATCTGCATATAACTCACCTCAGCCCACATAGTCAAAGCCTGCAGATTTTCATCCAATGGCACCTATATACATTTCAGATGGTATATC
Source organism: Modiolus philippinarum (assembly GCA_002080025.1). Classification (NCBI taxonomy): domain Eukaryota; kingdom Metazoa; phylum Mollusca; class Bivalvia; order Mytilida; family Modiolidae; genus Modiolus; species Modiolus philippinarum. Next base: position 84,943 of record MJUU01002484.1, on the reverse strand, counting down.
CAAATACTCACCTCTACAAAAGCCTCAGGATTTTTATCCCATAGCACCTGAACACATTTAAGAAGGTTTATCTACATACCTCAGCCCAGATAGCCAAAGCCTCAGGATTTTTATCCCATGGCACCTGTACACATTTCAGAGGGTATATCTACATACTCACCTCAGCCCACTTAGCCAAAGCCTCAGGATTTTTATCCCATGGCACCTGTACACATATTGGATTATCTGTCATCTGATCAAAGTTTGGATTATTTGTTGCAGCTGTGTAGAAGAACTCCCTCCATAGTAACTGTCCATGTAACGACAATGGTGGATCACTCCGCTTTTTGACCTGCAAAACTCAAACATGAAATTTATCACATAAACCTGTAACATATCACTAATGGATAAATTTATTTCAGATTCTAGAAGCTGCAAAAGGATTTGTAGAAGGAATTATATAACTACCTTTAACTAAAATTTAACTAAAATTATATTTCCAACCTGTAAAACAGACTTTTTTTCTAATAAGATAAATTCATGGAATAATTCACTACAGAAAAATGGTACAAGATGATTTGCCCATACAATGTAATATTTGAAGACAGAATCAACAAGAGCTGTCGCCGAATGGAAGCCAGTTATACCCCCGCTCATTGAACCCTGAATCAATATGGCAATGCAAAGTTAAGTATGTGTGGACATAGTACAAGTGTGGACACAATACAAGCATTGACATAGCTGCAGTGATAAATAAAGTTACCATCAAACAAGAAGTAGATGAGTTATGGACTTGAAAAGGGGAGACACAATAAAACTCATCATACTAGAGCTTCAGACCAAACATCAAATCACTACTACTAACACAAGCCAAGATATCCTTGATGAAAAATTTCAATATATGGCTTTAATGGGAAAAATCAAAGTAATCGTCAAACAGGAAGTAGATGAGTTATGGACTTGATAATGGGAGACACGGTACAACTTATCATTCTAAAGCTTCAGATCAAATGTCAAATTATTTCTACATACATAAGCTGAGAAATTCTTGACGAAAAATTTCAATATATAGCTATAATGGGAAAAAAATCAAAGTTATCGTCAAACAGGAAGTAGATGAGTTACTGACTCTGAAAGGAGAGACAAGATACAACTCATCATACTAAAGCTTCAGACCAAATATCAAATCCTTACTACATAAACAAGCTGAGAAATCCTTGCCGAAAAATTTCAATATGTAGCTATAATGGGAAAAAATCAAATTATTGTCAAACAGGAAGTAGATGAGTTACGGACTTGAAATGGGGAGACACAATATAACTCATCATACAAAAGCTTCAGACCAAATATCAAATCATAACTACATACACAAGCTGAGAAATCCTTGACGAAAGATGTTCTGGACGGACGGACGGACAGACCGACAAGGGTAAAACAGCATACCCCCCTCTCCTACAGAGCGGGGGTATATTGAAGTCAAGTAAAATATTCTCCCCCCATAGTGTGTTAATTTCATCAATTTCCATAGAGTTGTTGAAGAGGAGTTGAACTTTCAAGAAGTGAAGGCCAATGGATAGACTGACAGACAGACAGAAAGGGTGATTTCCCCAAATCTTTGATTGCAAGGGGACATAATAACTGCTTTTCAAACACTTTTTAAATAAATACAAGTATAACATTTGGTCAGTTTTCTTTTAAATTTAGTTTCTAAATTACAATGCTTATTGAATTACACCACTTGGCAAAAGCTTGACTGGTACAATTTGCACATGTTTGTTCTATTCTTTACAATTTCAATGAATGTAACCTTACTATCACTTCAGTTTTTTAGTATATTATGGTTATTTAGAGACATATGATGTAAAATCTGACTTTCATATCTTTAGCTGTAAAGTTATATCAGGAAACTAGAAAGTTTTTTTGTTTTTTTTTTTTGTGATGAATGTACAAAGAGAGATTATGGTCTTTACTCATGAAGTTGAGTTCACCATAATGTTAATGTTAAAATTTAGTATGGCTAATGATCTACAGACACTTTAGTCATTTAAAATTGCTTAGAAAATTTTCACCTTTCTGAACAGTTCCCGTAATTTCCAGTAAAATGTCCGTGAAGATAAACAGCCAAACCTTAGATAAGGACTTAGTGCTGTTTGACTTGGAAACAAAGATTGTGTAGTCATCTTTGGCTTTTCAAAACTTGCAACCCATGCCTGAAAAATATTTAGGTATTTATAGTACAATGGTAACTAGAAAGCAAAGAATACAATCTTATATATTATTAGGTAAGCATCACATACCAATTGATTGATCCAATATTGTTTAATGTTTACATGGTTTAATCTGCTATGTTTAAGCTATATCAAGTTTGTCAATAAATAATTAACAGGCCGTTAAATAGGAAATTCTGACTGTCATAGGAACATTCAGACATATAAAATCACCAAGACCCTTCCACATTTGTGGATGATGCATGAAAAAGACTTGATGGTTTTACCAATAAGTCTTCTTGCATGCAGATAATTTTTTTCAGGAACCTGAACTTAATTTGTTCATTTATTCAATCAACAGTCAATATTTATGAATGTATATGTATGAAGAGGCTCTAAAGAGCATGTTTCACTCACCTGGACCACTGCTCACACACAAAGTAGTTCCAGAGAAGATCTCTGAATGGCTTCCAAAAGGGTCTAAAGTTAAACTATGATCCCCACTGGAAACCCTTTTCAACTGGGTGCAGACTGTCCAGACACATTTTTTAAGTGGGCCACAAGATGACTATTGTGAACAACCTTAGGCTCTAATTTATTAGTTGGTTCAGAAAGGAAGAACTTTGGTAGGGAATGGTTTAACTATGTTCCCCATCAGATCAAATGTTAAACTATGTTCAATGCTGTTGGTAATCTTGGATTAGGTTTAGACCTGTAGGATACAATCTTTAAATGGAGACCACCCTACAGCTATTGTGACCAAATTGGTTGTAATGTTGTAATGGGTAAAGTGGTTTCCGAGGAGAAGATCTTTGAATGAAAAATTTACAACAGACAGAAAACAGGCTAGGTGATCACAAAAGCTTGCCCTGAAATATCCAGGTGAGCTTAAAAAGTACTTCATAAAATGTGAAGGCATAAAGATAATAAAGGGCTACGCCGAGCGCAGCATGTCGACCACTGAAATTTCAACAAAAGTAGTTTAAAGTGAATGTGGACACAG